>RJWH01004435.1:0-107706 GCA_004363575.1 Solenodon paradoxus | reverse complement strand
GGGTCAAGAGGAACAACCAAAATGAATAAATAAATATTCTCCCATCTGTCTTTCTTCCTGCCTGCCTGCCTACTCACCTTCCTTCCTACCTGCTTCCTTCATTTTATATCTATCTATCTCTCTAACTATCTCTCTCTCTCTCTCTCTCTCTCTCTCTCTCTCTCTCTCTCTCTCTCTCTCTCTCTCTCTCTCTCTCTCTCTCTCTCTCTCTCTCTCTCATATGCAGGCACACACTTGCTCTTTCCAAAAATCTCTCAACATTTTACATAACCTTGTACTTTCTCTGTTGCTCCAGGCAATGAAAAAGAAAGCAAATCTATCAACATTTGTCCTATAGCTGGAATGTAACGTGTGATTGAGATAAAGATGGGTATAGAATTGGGGTTCAGGCTTTGGAAGGTGTTCAATGACATGTCACAAAGATTGGACCATAATCTGTCTGCAGTAACCCCAGACAAAGGGAAGTGACAACAATCAGAGCCCCATATTGGCAAAGCAACTCTGGTTGCTGAACACAGAGGCACTGGGGGTGACATGCTCTGTTTTACTGACCCACCAAAGAAATGTCAACCAAACCTGCAAAGGAAACATGTGAAAGTGACATGTTTTTATCTAACACTGAGGTAAAGACTTCTTGTTTTCTCTTTTCATTCTAGCACATCTCATTTCAACAGTGTCTTAAGGGAGGTAAATAAATAATTGAAACAATAAATATTAGAGAAATTTAAAAACAAACCTCTTCAGAGCCATAGCCAGGTAAGCCTTCCTAGATGCGATGCTGGTCTTTACAAGATAAGAAAATGTACCAGGATGCCATTTATAGTTCTTGGTATCATTTGGGACTTTGAGAAGAGCTAAATTTACCTTGATCTCTAAAAGCCAAATCTTCTGAAATGTGCCTTAATCCCAAATTAACAATATGCAGGTGATTAGATTGAGCAATTCAGGTCTAAAGAGAATCAAAATGAATATATCAGCTATGCCATTTGTGAATACAACCTCTGAAAATAGATCAAGCCATATGATTTAAAATTCAATTGCAATTACGTTTTAGTCCACAACTTCCATTCATAGATAGGGTGAGACTTACCAAACTTTGGAAACTCACATCTTTTCTTTAGAACAATTTCTAAAAACATATGAAGAGGAGGCAGCAAATTACAAAAAGAATAGATCCCCTAATGGCTAAGAAGAGAGGCTTTAATTATGCTTTATGATGAAGTGATAACTGACACATACTGTGATGCATCTTAACTCCCAGCTCATCTATAGAAACAACTTAATTATCAAAGGGTGTCAGGAATCTCTTATCCCTCGTGTATGAATTTACCATACATGAAGCTAAAGTAAGCATTTTAAAAGATACTGGGAACAAATACATCCAGCCAGAATGAAATCATAGGAGCCTGATTTACACAACCACATAGAATATGTTTTTAAAAAGAATAAAGTTTACAGAACAGGATTCTCAAACACCCAGAACAGGAGCACAGTACACTGAACACAACAGATGGGAACAAGTGGGGTGAGTCATACAATTGCCCAGGAAGGGAACCCAGGAAGAATTGGAAGGTCTCTCAAAATGGAGGAAATAAAGCTAAAATTGATGGCATGCCACCCTGTCATCTGAAACAGGCATGCCACAGACTTTACTAGACACACAATTGTTAATTTCTTGGTGGCGAGTGGCTACCCGTGATGATCTTACACTCTTGAGTGTATGACCAACACAGGAGTCAGAAAATCTTCTCAACAGAGCTCTTTATATGTGGGCATATGCTCCTATAATGTTGTGATGTCCTCTGTTCCTCACATGTTGTCACCCTCTAACGTCAGCCTTCAGATGATACACTTTCATTACAGTATACAGCTCACCACATCTCCATTCTTCTGATGTCCAAACTCCACAGCACTGGGGGCAGGAGGCTCTGTGTGAGACCCTCCAGAACACACGACAGCAAGCTGTGATGACTGTACAGACATCTGTGAGTTCACTGCTTTCCCAGCATTGTTCTGGGGAATTTGCCAGACTGGTGACCTCCTGGCACACAGTAGGACTGCTCTGAATAATTAGTGGATTCATTAGTTAACTCATGAGCGAATACAGCATTGTTGTTAAACATCTCAAGCAGCATTATTTCTTTTCTTAATTCATCATCTATTCAAGTTTAGGATCAACCCCAACAGATGATGTGGATGCCCTTTAGTGCAGTCACTCACATGGCTCTAGTCACAAAGGACCACAGACATAATGGTGGCCCCCAGGTGTGCAGCAGCCTATGCCACTTAGGTTTGTGTAATTATACTCTGACATTCATCCAATGATGAAATCGCCTTAAGATTCATTTCTCAGAATCTATCTCTATCATTAAGCTGGGACGCAGGGCCGGGCTAAGCAGATGAACTCTTCCTTCCTAAAGGTAACCCCCGCAATTATTAACAAAAAAGTCAGGAAAGCTGGTCAGGCCATCCTCCTGTCAAACCTGTGCATTGCTAAAGTTTCCCACCGGGACCTTACCGACTTCAAGTCATCTTAATATCTTTAAAACCAGCATCCAGTGCATGCAAGCAGCACTCTGAAAGGTTGTTAGTCCTAGAGGATAAAGCAATGAGGTAACAAAACCAAGCAAAAAGACTTTCTTTTATGGACCCAGGAATGTAAAGTGTGTGCCTATAAAGGCCACAAAACGCCTTGTCAATGAAGGTGAGCAAAGTCTAATTCAGGTAAAATGATCAATGAAGTGGTCACAGAAAAAGGATGAGAGGGAAATAAGCTCGATGTTGCTCACACACACTGCTACACGAAGCATTAGTAACAACTTTCATTCACACAGAAATCTATGGATTATGTGACAACTCAGGCAACTCCCACTCACAGTTCAAGTAACCACTAAAAAAAACCACTTGGTGTTTCTCTCACCTTCTTTGTCTCTGCCACCAAGATCCTTCTCACACGTCAGGTCCTCAGAAGCCTTCCTTCATATCTGTGAAGGGACTTGGCTGAACTGTCCTTTAGTGTTCCAGAAAAGGAGATCCCTACCCCTACCCCAGCACTTGCTCCACGGTGTTGGAACGCATCTCCCCTTCATCAGACCCCAGCGTGTCTCTGGCACAGAGCAGTCATTGATAACCAATGATAACTTCACATGTCTTCAACATAGAAACTTCATCACTTAGAGCTACAATCTTTACTTTTTTCTTTATTAGAAAAAATTTGGAAAACATTTTATAGAGAAAAAAACACTGATGAAACTACAAGCTTATCAGTATACTTTAGTGTTGCCATCACTAAGTTAACATGATATTATATAAGCTTTCCTTTAATTTATTTCATGTAGCATATCTTTAAAATGTCCTTATGTCATTAAAAATATTTAAATTATGTTATCTGAATATTTCATAATTTATTTAACCATTTGTTTGGCTCTGGACAGCTTGCCAATGGCTTGGCATGGACATTATGTGGCTAGTTCATTGTCCAAATTGCAGGCTTCTTTATTAATAAAACACCAATCATGAAGACATGAGAGCTTATGAATGGAGCACCACCCACATCGACAGCTCTTTACTAACCCTTCACACCAGACAACAAAAGGGTCCGAGAGATGACCAGGCTACTAAGTTACCTATACATATTCAGCGTGAGCTGACACTCAACATTTCTTCAAGAAGGGAATTGGAGAGAATTAAGTTAAGGTGTTAAGCTACAACCTGCTTCTCCCCTTTTCTTCCAGATGTCCTGCTTTCTCTCCAAAACCCCTTTCTTATCCTACTTCTTACTCCTCACTAACTACTAAGAAACTCTCCCAAGAACAAATCAGAGTTTCACAACCTTGGCACCGCTGGAATTTTGAGCAGGATAATTCTTTCTCTGGGGACATGTGGGGGCAGGGTCAATGAGTTTAGGATGTTTAGTGGCAAAGTCGGCCTCCACCCACTAGATGCCAGTAGCGCCCCCACATGTACCTGACAATAAAAAATATCTCAAGACATTGCCAAATGTCTCCTAGAGGACAGCTGCATCCCAAGTTGAGAAACACGGATCTACATTAATCATTTTGTTATTTGATAATAAAAGGATATGGTCAATCAGAGGTGAGAATCAAGTTTCAACTTATATGCTAACTATGGTTGGAGGCTTTGACCTGATGCCATGTCCAGGGAAACGTGCTACAGTTGATTGGCAATGTCTGCCATGTGATGGTGAAAGACAGTTTTATCATCTCCAGTAACTCATCAGAAGCAGACAGGAAGACAGAAGGGCTCACACAGTGTTTGAGATTTGCCTGCAAAGAAGCCCAGCCACCTCCTTTGACCCTACAAGAAGATCAGAGACACTGAAAGCATTCTGTTCTTTAAAATGCTTTTCATTAGTAACAGTCTATGCAGTAATTCTAAAAGAAATTACAATGGAGCACTCATTAATATTTATAAGCTTCCTATACTCTCTGAGCATGCAGTACACCATCAAAGGCTGCTAAGAAATAGAGTTGACTTTATCCACAGTCTCAAAAAACCAGCGACAGTAAATGCTAACCCAGAAGCTATAACTGCCATGAAAGGAAAGGAAACCACTTTCTTCTGCACGATGTAATCTATGTGTAAACAGAAGGGGATGAGGGTGTCCTCTCCAAAAATCACAAAGGTTCCCAAGAATATGGCTATTGCAGAACAAATCAAACTGAGAAGGAAGAAAACCATAGACGGCTTATGCATCTTATTGTCACCAGGGTCTTCGTGACCAGCAACAAACGTTTGCAATTACTTAACCTCACTATACCTCTGCCTCAGTTTCCCTTATCTGACAAAACAGGAATAAAATAGTACTAACTTCCTCATGTTGTTAGGATGAGGTAATAATATAATAACAAAAGCTACTTTTAGTAAGCAGTCTATAAATATTTGTTAATATTATTTGATATCGGGACTATGTTCAATCTAGAAGCCATCCACTTGTCTGTTGTATTTGCCAGTAGCCTGGCAACTGCTGGTGCTGAGAAATTAGAAACCAAAACAAGCCTCATTGAAAGACTCTATGCACAATCTAGTTTTCTCTGACAATTGCACGTGACTCAAACCATATCTCCTGCAATCCAAATATTTCTGGTTACTCCCACAGCTTACTTGGTGGAATACTGATCACAACACTTTCCCTCCCCACCTCCATGTGTGCTTTTAGCCTAACAAAATAACCCAGACACTTGACCTTTTAAAAATTCTTAATACAAATGACCAAGTCAATAGAAGATACTGTTAGCTTTATGGTCCCAAATCAGTGAATCTGAGCAAAGAGGTTAGGAAAGTTCTTAAAATCTTTAGTGGGTTTCAAGAGACAAATGAAATAACAATCACCCGTAGGAGTTTGTTGCTAAAGTACGCGAACACCCTTCCTGTGCACTCATGCTGGTGCCCAGCCCCACGCTGTGCAATGAGGCACCCTAAGCCTCATTCCACAGAATCAAACAGGACAACGACAGGACCCCTGAGAAGGAGAATGGCAACTTGGTTGTTTGTTTAATCAGCTAATCTGACCAAGTCAACAAGCTTTTCCCATCCTAGACTACAGGCAGAAAAAGCAGTTGTGATTTTGTTTGTTCAAGCTTTCTTTTCACATTGAGAGGACCTGGTTACCTCTTTCCCTGTGAAAAGCCCCAGAGTGACAGAGTCACAGAACAGCAGGAGCGTGAGACACTGAGCAATCACTATGTGCAGCATTTCTCAATGTGTGGTTCAGGCATCCTCCCCTTCGTCACAAGTACATGTGACACTTGATTTAAATTAAGTGTCTGGGTTGGTGTTCAATAAATATTCTTTATTCCTCTGACCCGTATTCCCCAGTCTCCTTTGAAGAGAAATGTGACCATGTGACTTCATTCTATAAGTGGAAGAGAGAGAGGTGTCCTCCCTCATACACATGTTCATGCTCTTTCCTCTTGACTGGCAGAAATATGGCGACCATGGAAGGCACATGTTGGGAGAGGGCAAAGACACAAACAGTAGAATCCAGTTCTGTAATCTCCATTTGGGAGAGGACAAGAAATAAACTTTGGTTGAGGTAGGCCACTATAATGCTGAATTTAATTTCAAATGTTAACCTTTACTAGTTAACCTTCTCTAACTCTTAACCCTTAAGAGTTAAACTTACCTAACCCTCTCTAGTGTCCCTAATTCATGTTGAACACATCAAGAATCTAGAGAGGTTATTAAAGAAAAAATTATTCTGACAGCTGTTAAAATTTAAAGAAGACTGTGTTCAAGATTACTGTGATATATGAACACTGCAATAAGCAAACTGCAAAAGCAGAGACACCATGTTCAACTCTGAACACAACAAAGACAAGTAGAATTTACAACCAAGGAGTAGCGTGAAAGAGTCACAGTAGATACAAAAACGATCAAGTAGAGACAACAAAGGTAGAGGGATTCTTGCTGATATGAGCCAAAGGGCATGGACATCAAAGGCGGGAGATCAGGAACCTGATCAGATATCAAGAGCGATTGTAGATCAGGGTGGGCTAGGTGAGTGCCTCACAGTATTCCTACTGTGAATGGGCCTGAAAGTCAAAACCAATGGTGAGTCAAAAAGACAGCACAGAGAAGCTTCACTGAAGCTTGGCCAAGGTACTTTGTCAAGGTAAGGCCCTGACATACTGCGCTCTAACAATTTCATTAAGATTCGGAAAAGAAAAGAAGCCAAAGGAAGAAGTGCCCTATACCAGGCCATGTAAGCAGACACCAGAGAGCCAGGACTAGAAGAAGTTGTCAGTGACTGGTCAGGTTTGATCCAGTATTTCAAGGAACTCATACATTAAATGTCAAATTCAGATGTTTCTCTATATATACATGTAGTCCAGATATGTGACCCAGGAATGAAAGCAACTTTTAAACTACCTTGGAGCATTTTTGTTGTTGTTGTTGTTGTTGTTTTTAAAAAAAAGGAAAGGTTTTGGTAGGTATGTAGATGAATAGGTAGGCAAGCAGGAAGAGAAAGTAAGAAGAAGCACTTTATTTTTATTTAGTTGTGCATCTTGGTTATTCCCCTGGCCCTCAAGACAAGAACCCAGGTCCCGGGGGGGCAGGGGGGGAGTATGAGGACTGAGCTCAGCCAGAGGCATTGTGTCTAATCTCTACTCCTCCACGTCACACCAACTTGGAGTGATTTAAACAGTGAGTATTCTTAACTAAAAAGCAAAAAAGCTTGAACTCCCACCTTTCATTTCATAGCTTTAAGTCTGAAAAACAAAGGAAAATAAGAATGAGAAGAAATGGGTCAGAAATTAGTCCAGAGAGGAACACAGGCAGGCCTATCCAATTTCCCAACTGCTCCTACTCATTGGGAACAATTAAGCCTCTAGCAAAGGACAACAGATAACGAATAGACACTTCAAGTTCAGTTCCCCAGATATTACAAAACAACAGAAAGGAGGAGAGGCAACCTTCTCCCACAAGGTAAGTACTTCAGAGAGACACAGATAACTCTGTCTCCTAAAACATTTTTAGAATTGTGCTCCAAGATATTGATCATTTTGTTATATATCCTCCCTGGTTTAATTCTTGTCCATTGAGGAAAGATCTCATTTTGTGACAATGTGTATGAAAAACAATCATGTAGAGTTAGGTGTAAACATTCCTCGAGGGTGCCATCTTCCTTCTAATGTGGTTTGGGGAATTCATGGGGTTCTTTTGTTTTAATAAAAACACACCAATGTTATTTATTTTAACAGGAATAACTAATTTACAGGAATAACTTCTTAATGCTACATCAGAGATCAACTGAGGCCAGCAAAAAAACTGAAAATTCCAACAAAGACAGAAATAATATGAAAAAGCTCCAATCAGAAATTATGGGACTGAGAAATACAACAACTGAACAACAACAAAAAAAACAATAAAGGGTCTCAACATATGGAGTAGAAGCATCAGATGATGGAATGAGTAAGAAGAAAGATAAGGCAGCAGTCGATACTCTAACCAGCCAGAGATAATGAACAAGGACCCCCAAAACGTGAAGATAACTTTAGAGGGTTGTGGGATAACATCAAGAGGCACAGCATGCACATCATAGGGAAAGACAGAAGGAGCAGAAATCCTACTTCAAGAAATAAAAGCCAAGAACTTCCCTCATCTGGAAAAGGAAATAGACATCCAGATCCAGGAAGCTCTAAGAGTTCCAAATAAATTAAACCCAATGAAACAACCACCAAGACACATTCTAAGGAAAATGACAGAAATCAAAGACAAAGGAAGACAAAGCAACCAGGAAAATGTGATATAAAAGAATCCCACAGACTATCTGCATATTTCTCAGCAGAAATAGCATGCGCAAAGTACTGAAAGAAAAAGACTTCCAACTGGGAATACTGTATCCCACCAGGCTATCATTCAGAATGAAGGAGTGAGACAAACAAAAGTTAAAGGAAAAAAGTTGTTAATCATTAAACTAGCATTGTAATAAATATGAAAGGGATTTTTAAAAAATAAAAAGAAATCGCACTCAAACAGTAAGATATCAAAAATATATAATGAGGGGAAAGAAGAGAATGAAAATGTAGTTTGTTAGAATGAGCTTGTGTTTAATTTCCTTTCAATCCAAAACAGGTTACAAGCAAAGCATTTTATGGACAAGCTTCGTGGTGTAGCAGAACAGAAGGATCAAACAAGAAAGTGAAAGGAGAACTCAGATACAGTAAACCATGAAAGTTATCAAAAGCATAGGAAGAAGAGAATAACAGAAGCCAATTCATCAATACTGAATTTTGAAAGCACAATCAAGAAAGATCCAGCAGTCAGTCAGGAGAACACAACTTAGCACCGTACTGGGCACCATGATTTCAGAGCAAAAACAAAGAGCTGAAGCATTCCTGATCAAAGAAATTCTTAAACTCCAAGGCATACATGAAACCCCAAAAACTAAACAAACAAAAAGTTGTGTAGTGTCTGCATACATTTTCCTAGGGAGAGGTCCCAAAACGTTAATCAACTTCAAAGGGGCTACAACAGTTTAATGAGTTCCTACCTCACCACCACCCCAGCTATGGGAATAAAAGCAGCAGATCTCCGACTCCTGGGTCCAAGGTGTGATTTTATTTTGTCTTTTCCAGATTCTAAAGTATAATCTTTCAGGTGGGACAAAAAGAGTCATATTTTATATTTGTGGATTCTACAGTGAGCCCCAATTATTATGATTTTCCAAGTTTTCATCTTCAATAAGCTAACACAATCCCTCTATCCCTCGTAAATCCCTAAAAACTGGCGTTTGAAATTCAATAGCAGGCACATCAACCTCACCGGTTATGTAACATAAAATATTAGACAGAGCTAATGCTGTGCAAGGTATTCAGAACATATTTAATAAAAGTAGGACCTCAAGGACTGTGGCCTCTGAAAGCCAGAGAAGCCACAATCTATAAACTATTCAGCCTTAGCCCCTCAGTCTCAAATTAAAATAGTCAGGAGCATAGAAATGATGATAGATGAGACTTCATAAGGTGAAAAATGCCAGGAAAATCAATGTTAACCTCTTTAGCTTCTAGCAGCGAGATCGGAGTTTATGTGTGGACAGCATTCAAGATAAGCTAGCCCATGTAAATAACGGCAGCGGTTAGCAAATAGTTTCAATACACTCAAACTCAAAGTTTGTACTGGCTTTTCTGTCATCGACAGGCATAGTGGTGAGTCAGCCTGCATCAGCTCAGGACAGTAATTAAGTAATACAGCTCCTGGTTTTAAAATAATAAATCAATAAAAGTAGACTTCTATTGAAGTCCTTACTGTATTAAATGCCAAAGGAGTAATCAAATATCTACAATGCCACAGTGGTTTTAAAACAAAGGGTCCAACTGACAAAGCTCATGCTTATGCTCTGGGAACTTCCAAGAAAAAATTCGGGACAGAAGACTAACTGTTCCAACATTAACTTCATATTTACATTCTCTACTAGCACTAGAGGAAAATGTTACTGGACTTCAGATCAATAATAAGCTAATATCCAAATTAACTATGGTCTATCATTAAATATTTAACAATATTATATATGTATATATATACATATATATATGAGAGATGTATGCAACCCTTTAATCAGTAATTAGCAGGTTATGTTCCTGTGGGAAATATCACCGCGCATATGGAAAACAACTTCAGATGTTACAAGCTAATGTGAGTAACAATGGTCTATGAGATGAGAGAATTTTAACTGAGCAAAACACTTGAACTCTAAGGCCTCAATAAATGAAGAAACTGAATTCATGTTATCACTACACCCCTGCTGGCTTTAACATTCTGGTTAATACAAGTGTCTTCGAGATTGTTCTTTAACAATAGCTCTTCCCTTCACCATTCTAGATGTTGTCTAGAATTCCAATTAAAGGAGACTCAGACCTGTAGTAACTGCATAGAATTCTGACTATTGTCACAAGCACTGCCCAACCATAGCTAAACTCAGACCCTTAAACTCCTGGCAATATCCAGAGACCTGTCTTCTTCATAGGAGACTCTATCATGAATCCTTATAAAATCCAGGTGTTAAGACTGCCATCTATTATTCCCTACATGGAATATATCCATTGCATTTATCAGTTCTGATCCAAGGAAATGAAGAGTCAGGGAAAGAGGGAAATGAAGAGGAGATTGGGGTTTCGTTGGTTATATTTTAGGTCTCAGTTTTGGGTATTGGGTGGTTTTGGTTGGTTTCAAAAGTGCTTTGTTTTGTTTCATAGTCTAAAAGCTTATTTGTGCTTTATTTAGTTCATGCATTTGTTTTGTTTCTTTATCTTCCATATATGAGTCAAATCATATGGTGTTTCTCTTTTCTGATTTATTTCACTAGATGTTATTCCCTTTAGGTACAATTATGTTGCTGCAAATGGCAAGTATAGAGATATAGATAGATCCTGTGTGTATATACCACATCTACTTTATAAAATATCTAATGACGGGTACTTAGGCTGTTTCCATGGTTTTTGTTTTGTTTTTGTATTTTTAAAGGAAAGGTGCAGGCAGGAACAAGGATAGCAGAGGCAGGCAGAAAGAGAAAGAGCATTTTATTTAGTTGTTCATCTTGGTTGTACCCCACAGCCCCCAGGTCTTGAACCTGAGACCTTGAGATGTAGATGGAGTGCACCAAACCTCTACTCCCCAGAGCGTCTTTTTTTTTTTTTTTTTTTTTTTGAGAAGGGAGGAAATGAGGGAGGGAAGGAAGGAGAAGGAAAGGAAAGCAAAGGAAGGGAGAGGAAGAAGAACTCTATTTATTTGTTTATTTTGGTAAACTCCCACCTCCAGCCCCCTCACCCTTTCCCCCATGGGGAGAACCCAGGTCCCTGGGCTTAACATGGTCCACACTCCAGCCACCTCAGTCACCTGAGAAACCAAGGCATGGACACTACTTTGTTTTTTTAAACTAACTCTACTTTCAACTGAAATTTCTGCAGCTAAAAAATATACACAGTCTCTTGCTGCTAGCTACTGAAGACAGGTAAGTTCAAGCATTGTCATTCCTCATGACCCAACACCCATGCTAGGGGTTCAGCAGCATGCACAGACCCCTCTGTCCTGTGCTCACTCAGAGTGCTCACTGAGCTCTGTGGAGGCACACACACTGGCTTTCTTGTGGGCTAATGCAGAACAATGTAAGTACAGACCAGGGAACAAAGAGGGAGCCTGAAAGATGCAGAGAAGGCAAAGGAAACAGAAAAGTAGGATCATGTCCAACATCCCAGCAAGAGGTATTCACTCTCTGAGGTTGGGAAGTGAGACAAGGAAGGTCCAGTGCAGCCCTCCATACCCTCAACACCAGTGTAAGAGACGGGCTGCACAGCTTCAGGAAAAGCATGCGAAAAACAGGAAAGTTGCTTCTCTTGCAAAGCAGTAGAGTTCAAAAGGAAATAATTTATTCATCTTAAAATCTGGTACTTAAAGGAAATCAGATCAAGCTAGGAGAAAATAGGGTGTCTAGAGACAGGCTTAGAAATTCTCGAGTGGGCTTGAGAGACTGATGGACTTGGTTACATAAAGAATTTTATGTAAAGACTAATGACACAAATACTACCCACTGAGCCTTATGAACCACAATTATGAGGGCTATTTTGGATCCTAAGTAGAATAAGAAAGGAGAAGACGGAAATGGAAAAGAAAATGATTGAAAAAAAACAGAGAAGATGGAGAACATAGGGAAAGAGGGAAGAAATTTGCCTAAAGTCACCAAAAAAAAATCGGGAAAGGAGGAAGTATGTGAGAAGGAGCTGTCTTGTTAAACATGGAGCTGTGACTTCAGAGACAAAGGGGAAAGGAAAGCAAAGGGAAGTAAAGGGATCATGGCTCCGAAGCAACCATATCAACATCAATCGGGCGACAGCTGACCTGAGAGGTAAGGAGATGGGCATCGACCCAGACAAGCACTCAAATAAGTCAGGATTCTCCAGAGATGCAAAAAATAATATATACGGATAAGAGATATAAAATATATATTACATGCATATGCACATATAAATAAAATATATACACAGATTTATATTATTGCATAGTATATAATTATATTTACTATATCTGCATATATTTTACATATTAAGTATATAAATACATTAAAGAGTTATAAAGAGATTTATTATAAGGAATTGGCTTACAGGATTATGAAGGCTGACAAATATAAGATCCGCAGCTGTCGGATCCAAGAAGACTGAGAAGACTCAGACTTCCAGTCTGAGGTCAAAGCAGGAAAGACTGCTGTCTCAGCTTAGAGGCAGTCAGGCCAGAGGAATTTCCCCTTATGTGGAGGAGGGTCAGCCATTGGTTTACTGAGGCCTCCAAGTGATTAGACAAGGCCCACCCACATTAGGGAAGCTAATCTGCTTCACTCCGTCTATCAATTTAAGTGTCAAACACATCCATAAAAACCTTCAGATAAACACTCAGGGAACTATTTGGACCCAATATCTAGGCACCACATAGCCTAGTCAAGTTGACACATAAAATTAACTATGAAAATACTCAAAGTGTAACAGGCCCCAACATAAACACATGAGAAACACTGGTCACGCCTAAAACATCTACAGAATCTAAACTAGAATTCTAACATCAGACAGACGCACCAGAGAGAGGCCTCTGCTAGGCTCACCGTAGGCGAGTTGGCGGATTTACACATGGCTATGTGTGTGGGTGCCAGAGCATAGCCTATAGTCCCCACAAAAGGGAGGGTCAAGCCAGGTTACACCGAAGAACATGATTTTGGTCTGGCAGGGTCAGTTTCTGAAGCTGAAAAAAATCCCAGAATGCTCTCCAGCTAGAACAAGAAGTGAGAAATCAAGATAAATTCATCTTTACACTGAAATGACAGGCATTTGGATCACTTCATGATAGAGTAGGCTTTTCATCCAGTGATAGTTTGATAGCGGGCTGAGAAGGGAAGCTGTGGTTCTTCACACTAGTCAGCAAATACTTGATTGATTCAGTATTTAGCTCAGTCAAATTGAAGATCTCAAATAGAAAAACCATGGCTTGGAAGAATATGTTAGGAAACTCTTGAATAATGAGAGGTGGTAAGCAGTCAAGCAGATGATTTTACTAGCCACAATGAGCATCTTTGTAAGGAACTGATTAAATTGACCAACTAACAGAGCAACTAGAGAGAATAATCTTGTGGAGGATACCACAGATCAGGAACTTGAAAAAGCAAAGTTATTAGATTTACCAATGATCAGGATTTTAATTCTAATTTAAACCTTTTGTAATTGCAAGGTACAATGAAAAAAGTGACATTATCATAGCATATCTATCTAAATATCTAAAATTTGAATATTTTAGATTTGACATTATATTTAAATATCTATTTGAAGGATTAAATTGCAGCTTACATTTTATTTCCCTTAAAATGCTTCTCAAAAATTTTAAGTAATATGAAGTCATGATACAAACTTCAAGCAACGGGTATATTCTGTATCTAGAACATTTTTCTCCCTCCCTAACGCTTCTTTTCTCTGAAATGATAGCCAACAAGTAGAAATATGTATTTCCATCCTTTTGTCCTATTTTTACATACACCATATATTTTATACTTTAAAGAAAAGTTGTTCTTACCTGAATTCCAATTTTTTTTTTGAGGCCCACCACTACAATTTTCTAAACAGACTGTTTTTCAGAGCATTTCTAGGATGACAGAAAAATTAAGCACACGGTAGAGATTTCCCCTGTACCCCTCTACTCTCCCACACAGGTATAACTTCCCCATTATCAACACCCCACCACCACCTCACCAAAGTAGTACATTTGCTACAGTTGATGAAACTATGTCTTTACTACCCAGAGTCCACCACAGTTTACATGCAGATTCATTCTGCTGTTGTACTCTCTACGGGTTTGGCAAATGTATCACGATTTATAGCTACCATTCCAGTATCCGGGGAATTTTACCGCCCTAGAAGTCCTGTGTTCTGCCTTGTTTTGATTCTTGTTTAGAAAAGGCTTCCTACTTTACAAACGAGAAGAACATTTTCTACAGTTTTAATACTTTCTTAGTTTGTTATTAAGTTTTAATCCTTCTAGAATTTTTTTTTTTGCTCTAGTATAAGGTATGGTCCTGTAGCTCTTTCTTCAGTCACTAATTTGACCTTGAACTACAAGTTCCCTATTATGCAGGCTCCACATTCAGAACGGCAGCCGTACTGAGATGGCATGGCCAATCTCTCCAACGCAAGTAGAGAAATCCTCAAATTCTGGCATTGGTGTTCTCATATCAAAAATTCCAGCTCTGGCTGGCCAGTGCAGTCCCCTGACCCCCATTCTGGAAGATCTCTGTGACCAGGTTCTCTCCCAACCTCAGTTTTCCCATCTGCAGAAATGTGCTAACAGTCCCCATTTACTATATTTTCTTGGGAATAAATGAAACAATGAATGTGAAGGACAGCCCAATGCCAGACACATAGTAGGTGCTTAAAAAAAAACAGTTGCTAGCTTTCATTTTGTTGCTCTTCATTAACTATGAGTCCCTCCATAAAGTTTCCACTCAAAATAACAACAACTGCTTCCACAGAGAATGCTGCCTGGAAATTGTCACACCTCCTTTTCCTTCTAGGGTCGGATGAGGCTTGGTGTCAAGGCACTCTTATCATGTAAGGTTCCAGGAGAGC
The DNA here is from genome assembly GCA_004363575.1 of Solenodon paradoxus. Lineage (NCBI taxonomy): Eukaryota > Metazoa > Chordata > Mammalia > Eulipotyphla > Solenodontidae > Solenodon > Solenodon paradoxus. The sequence goes on along the minus strand of RJWH01004435.1, from coordinate 92,587 downwards.
TCCTAGAAAAATGTCTAAAACCAAACAAAATTTAAAAAAAAAAAACGAAAAGTTCAAAACTAGGCATAACTGGATTAGGTAGGAATTGAAAAGTCTGGCAGGCATCAAAAAAAGGAGGAGGATGTTTGTGGCTTATGAGGCAACCAGTCTGGTCTCAGGCAGCACCACATCCCTGTCTTGCCTGTCCCTGACCACAGAATGTAAAGGATGACAGAAGGGGCTGCTCATGGGGCAGCTACTGTAGAAAACAAGACTCCCTGGCCCAGGGCTGATGCCCTTGTCCCCACTGGCTGTTATCAGACAGAGATGGGACTCAATTTTTCTCCTTCCCAGAATATATAAAACAACTCTATAAGGCATTGAAAGAACTGGAATTCCGCCCCCTCCAATCACCTTTGATCAAAGAAATCCCTCCTAACTTCCCTATCATAAAAAATGGGGCTGTGCTCCTCTTCCAAAAAAGCAAGTCCAAGATACTACCTGTTTCCTCAACCCCCTGCAAGAAGCAGGTCCTGTGGGGCCAGTGTCTCTGCATCCAGCTCTGCTATAGGAAGTGTGGTTCTTTCTCAAGGGGACCTGCTTCCCACCCTGTCAAGGGTCCTTCAAGGTAGAACAAGCTTTCCAGCTGTACCTTGCCTCCCGGGGCTTCAAAAAGGGCAGCACACACAGAAGACCCCAATAACAAGTAGTGCTGGGTCACAGAGGGCCCAGGGGGACAGGTGGCCTCTCCCTCCTTGGAAGTCCATCAAAACCATCCTGGTGGGTTTCAGACATCATTAAACACCTAATCCTAATCCATCCAGAAGTCAACTAAGCTAAGGACTCAAACTTAGAATTTAAGAGGAAAAAAAGTCCACACAAGATGAATAGTGCTGAGGCCCCACATGCTAGGGCAGGCCTCACCCTGGGTACGCTACTATGGACTGATGTGTCACTCCGAGGGAGCATAAATCAGGCCTTGAGCAGCAAGTGTGGTCAGTTAAGGGGGCCACACACATTGCAGACCCAGCTATCAATCAGCCCACTGATAGCTGGGTGCCCAACCACAGACAAAGCTGACAAAGGAACAGATGCACTGTACTGGATGATTCAGACTGCCAAACAACATACTTGACTGAGTAAATCATATTTTTCTCACAATCTTTAAAACGCAGATAATTCACATAACATTAATACATTTAAAAAATACTGTCTATAGGAAAGTTAGCCAAGTCTACACATAGATGAGCAACTCAAGTGAACCTTGATGATTCTAACAGGAAGTTGTGGTGAACTCAAAGAAAGAAGCAATCAAGGTGGTCTGCTGGCGGGAATGCTGCTAGGGGCCAAAGGGAGCTGATCCTGAGGACATCCCTGGAGGGACAGGCAAGTTCTGAACCAACAAGCCAGAAATGTGTTAGGGAAGCCCCTTGCTCCTAGTGAAAGGATGGACAAGTAGGCAAACTCCAGACTCCAGGAGAAACTCAATACCAGAATATGTGTGTGTGTGTGTGTGAGAGAGAGAGAGAAGTTAGTGTTTAGGAAGAAAGATTTTAAAGGGCAGTTCAAGGAAAATTTGAGATGATTTAATCAGTGAGAGGATAATAAAAATGACAAAGAAAAAAAAGGTGTCAAGGCTAATACTCAGGCTAAAAATCTAGTGACTAAAGGACTAACAATAGCAGTAACACAAACATCTCAAAGTTGGAAGAGGATAAAGTGAATTGGTGTCAGGATGAATTTCCCAGATGTTTGCCCTTAAAACAAAACCTTCTCTTAACTGTGGGCAGGGGCTGTGATTTGACATTAGTCTATGGAACACAGAGAAGGTGATGTGATCCCATTATGACTTGTCATTATGACTCCATCTTTGTAGGCTGGTCTTTTAATAAGCAAACTGCCAGGTTGTAAGCTGCCAGTGGAGGGCCATGAGGTAGCAGCCACAGTGACCACTAGTAGTTGAGAGTGGCCCCAGCTAACAACCAGTAACAATCCAGGGTTCAGAGAGTCATACCACAAAGAAATGAATTCTGCCAATGATACAAACAAGCTTGGAGGCAGTTTTTCCCCCAGACCAGCCTGCGGATGAGAATGCAGCCAACACCTTGATTGTAGTGCATTGTTGAAGACTCTCAATTTGTGGTTATTTGTTTTGCATCCCGCAGAAACTAGAGTCACTGGGCTGAAGTTCAGGAGAGAGGTCGTGTATGGATGTGTGCCCATCACACAGTGGATGATAGCACACAGGCCAGAAGCAAATGGCCTGGAGTTGGGTCCAGCACTTCCTAGTTGTGTGACCACAGTCAAGTTATATATTTTCTCAGGACCTCAGTATCCTCACTCATAAAAAGGAAAATAAAAATACTGATTAATCTGTAAACTTTTTTTTGCTAAGGAAATGTGCAGGCAGGAATGAATGCAGCAGAGGCAGAAAGGCAGGAAGAGAGAGGAGGAAGAGGCATTTCATCTAGTTGTTCATCTAGATTGTTCCTGCCAGTCCTAGTATGTGAACTCAGGGCCTTGGGATGTATGTGAACTACACCCATCCCCTTCTCAATGAGGGTGCACCCTTTTTTGTTTGTTTTTCAAAAGAAAGGTACAGGCAGGAATAATGGCAAGTAGGCAGGCAAGTAGGAAGAAGCACTTTTTCTTCTTTAGTTTTTCATCTTGGTTGTTTACCTGGGCCCCGATGCAAACCTGGGACTTTGTACGCATGTGCACTACTCTGTGGACTAGGCCCTGGGATGTACCTAATTAGTAACCCTTTAACACTTAGAACAATACCTACTCCACAGTAAGCACTATTTGGTGGAGAGGGGCTGGGTTATATTTTCAAAAGGAAAATATGCTAAGAAAAAAAGATATGAAAGAAGATGAGTCAGAGAAAAGATAGAGTCATAAAGAAAGTGACCAGGAAGAGGAGCAAAATCAGAGCTCAGAGTCTCAACCACCAAGGCAAGAGAGAACACTGAAGATGGCAAGAAATATCAGGGGGACAGCGTACTCCGGTGGCCTAGTGGGTAAGGCCACACAACACAGTCTACACATCTCAAGGACACAGGTTTGAGACCCAGGGCTGTGGGAACGACCAAAATGAACGCTTAATAAAAATAAATAGTTTCTTCATCCTCTCTCTTCCTGCGTACACCTTTCCTTAAAAAAAAAAAAAAAAAAATCAAATGTCTCAAGTGTTTGATATATTTTGAAAAACTGCAAAAAATATGCAATTTCCTGAAGTTGATCGGCTATCCATTTTTTAAAAAGTTTTTACTATAGAAATTACGGGGATTCACAATCCCCATGAACCTATAACCCAACCTCAGCTATTCTACCTTGTGCACTCTAGTCCTTTCACACTGGGTTATTTATTTTGAAGAAAATCTTAAGCATCTTAGCATACCATCCATAGATACCTTTGTAGGCATTTCTAAAGGACCTTTTTCTGAAGCATAATCACAACACTATGTTTATAGTCATTCTCCAAAATTCTTCCATTCAGAGTCTGAATGTCTCTAAAACATTCTGTCATTATCACCACCACTATCCGATCAAAGCACAGTGGTAGAATGAAGAAATCTCCATTTCTACAACTTCTTTTACTTCCTCTTCATTGTACTTCACATAGTTTCCTCCTCAGCTAAATGTCTATGCTGTTTAGGGTACTTCTCTGTCTCCCCTAATCATCTATCTTTTCTGAAAGTCTTTTGTTAGCAAATCCTTGATGAGCCTAGGGCAGTGGTGCTTCAAGCCCAGGCCTGGCCGGGGTCTCTGAGGGTAAGAGCTCCCACAATTCGGCTAATCACGCCATCGATCCACACAGAAAAGAAGTACAAGAACATGACCCAGAAAGAACCATGCCGCCATTGCTCTGCCATGAACCACTGTCCCTCTGTGCACTTCACTTTACTCCTCTTAAGAATAATGGGGATGGACAAGATGATAATGATGATATTGGCATTAATTGGACATTTATTGACCAAAGATCCTTCAAGATTGCTCTAGCCAAATCTGTGATTTTGCCAAATCTCTGATTTTAACTATTAAACTCACACAATGCATTGTGCTAGCAAAGAATGCTACCTTCTTTGATACAAAGGGAAAAACTAAGACAATAATGACAAAGAAAGGAAGACCTCAAATATCTACTACAAAACAAAACTTCAATCAACATAATCCCAATTTGAATAACACTGTTTCAAAGCATTTTCTTAGGTATTCGCAAATCTGATCCAAATGAATAAATGATAAAGGAGGGTGTAAGAGTCAATGGATATGCAGGTCTAGCACTAGACCAGTGGTTCTCAACCAGTGTGACTTTACTGCTCCTCCCCAGGGATATTTTGCAAAGAATGGAGGCACACTGGTTGTCCCAACTGGGGTAGTGTTCTAGCATCTACCAGGGCTAGGATGCTGCTAGACACCCTACAAGCACAGGACAGCCTGCATCACAAAGAATCTTCTCCAGCCCAAAGTACCAGCAGTTCTGAGAGACCTGATCTAGGTGAGTCCCCTTGACACCCAAGTGAATCTGAAAGTAAGGAGAGGTGCCATGAGAGAGAGGCAGGGTCACGTCCTGGCGGCCACAGCAGCAAGACTACAGACTGCAGGCTGCAGGAAGCCATTGAAAATTCCAGGCAGAAGAATATTGAGATCTGATTGTTATTTAGATCCCTTTAGTTATTCTGTGGAGCATGAATATTCTGTTGACAAGAATGGAAAAAGAAAACCAACTGAGAGGCAATCACATTAAGAACTTCACTGAAAATTAAAATGAGCCAGAAAGAAAATTTTGGCTATTAATAAAGATATCCCAGACAATGAGCGCCAGACTCTAAAAGCAATTTCTGAAGAAAAGGCTCCAAATTTTTAAGCAGTGGCAGAGTCTTTCAAATAAGTGCACTGAGGAGTGTTGACTTCCTAACCCCACTCCTTTCACCCCTTTCAAAAGAGCATCTTCATAGTCACAGAGAACAAATATCCCCCAATGGATACACAGCCACCAGGGGGCAATGAGAAGCAACCAATGCCACATCTGAGGAAAAAGGACATGCAAGGCCATAAGCAAGGAAGTCTTGAACCAAAGGAAGAGCAAACAAAAAGCTCAAATCTGCCTGGAATGTTCTCTTCCAGTATTTTCACTTGTATTCTTGTGTGTTCTAGTCTCCCAATCCTGAAGGGGTTAATTAGCCAAGGCGGGTCATGGGTAAACTAAGGCTCAGGCTCTGAGTTTAGAAAATCCATTCCCTTCCTTTCTCTTTCCTGGTAGTACTATATGTGGAATCAACTTTCCTGGCCATTTCAGCAAAAAGATTCAGGGGCCCACATTAGGAGATACCTCTAGAAAATGAAACAAGGAGGCTTCTTAGCCTGTTTGGAGCATAAATCACAGGCCAAACTGACACCTGAGCAAAAAAGGGTCCCCTACCTGGTCCACTCCTAACTCCCCCAGGAAATTACCCTCTGATCTGAGCTAAAGTCAAAGACCATATTAAGGAGTTTCTCCTTTCCTCTTTCCCCAAACCAACCCAGCACAAGAGTAGGTGGCTGGACAAGCCTTAGGGGACCCTCTGTCCTCATCCTTCCTTACTATCTCTCTAGCACAAAAACAAAACAAACCAAAAGACAACTAACAAGACAGGCAACAAGGCACTAGGAATCTGTGTACAGATTCAGATCTGCTGCTGTAAGGGACTAATGCAGACATCAAATCCTAAGAGGTCTCTGCCTGCCAAAACTTAGGATTCACACTTCAAAGAAAGATTGCTAATTACACATTATGATACCAATTATATCTGAAATGCATTATAAAACAGGATCTTTGCTAAGCAATTTACTATTTTAATTCTCTTATTCTATCATTTTTAATAATTACACTCTAGCTTTTATTACATTAAGTTGCAACTAAGAAAGAAAAGTACTTTATGTTTCAAAGCTAGTTCAATTTTCTTTTACATAAAGAATTCCTCAGCCCTTCATAATAATGTAGCACACAGAATAACCAAAAAAACAAAAGGAATTGCTTAGATAAAACTAGCTGACTAATTTCATTTCCAGGGAAATACGTAAGTCTACTCATTTTGTGCATTCATGAAAAGAATGGAGAATTTGTCACATAAAGCCAAAACAAACCACATGTCAGTACAATCACATGGAAGAGAAGGCTTCAAGCTATGAAGGAAGCGAATGCAGTAGATTAGGTCTCACAATGCTAAACTTCGGTATTACTAAAACTCAACCATCGACTCAGGAGAATGACAGCATTATGTAATTCTACCTGTGCTGAATTCTATTTCAAGTATAACGATGATATCATCTAACATGGAGAAAAGGGAACAAAGAAAAATCTAATTATTTTAATAATTTGTACTTTGCAGATTTTCATACTCACACTAAGACTGAGTGGCTTCTTCACTGACAAGGAATATTTGTGTGTGATCTATGTGCTGATCTATTTATCCTCTTCCTATCTTTTAGCCCAGAGGTCAACAGATTTTCTTTCTATAAAGGGCCAAATTGTAAAAATTTCAGGTCCTGTAGGATGCATATTCTGCAGAAATTACTCAGCTTGCTGTTGTGGCCTGAAAGCAAGCACAGGTAACACACAGACAAATGGATGTGGCTGTGTTCCAGGAAAAATGCATTGACAAAAACCATAGCTCTTCTATTCCTCAAAGTGTTCGGAAGGCAGGATGAGGCTGAGCATACTTATGACACCCTTGGGAAGCAGGCCCTGGTGGAGTAATAGTTAGGTCAGCCGCATCAGGAGAAGCACAGTCCACAAACATCCCAAAGACCCAGGTTGATTTCCCAGGTGCAGGGGGAGCAACCAATATGAGCAACTAAATTAAGAAAAAAAAAAAGAAAAGAAAATGCTTCTTCCTCCTCTCTAGTGCTGTCTGTCTACCCTACTACTCGACTTCATTCCTGCCTGCATCTTTCCTTAAAAAAAAAAAAAGATAGTTTTCAAGGAACAATTGTAGGAATAAATAAAAGAGATCCAATTGATCTGAAATGATCCACCAAGACGTTGAGCATAGTCCCTCAGACCCAGGTTTAGTCTCCCAAGACCAAAACCAAATACACAAGGTAGGAATCATTTCTCAACAACCTTTATTTTCAAGATATAAGTGCTACTCCCTCACGGAAGCAGCCTCTACTCTACATGGGGCATGTCTTTCTGAACTGGGTGTCCACTAGACATTCGGCAACCTCACCAAATTACCTAGTTCTCCTGTAGCCGACAGGAGGCCAGGGCGCAGGGGTATAGGATGTGGTCATCTAGAACGTCCTTCAAAGCCTATGAGGCATGTATGAGAGTGTAAACTGCTTACCACGTGGAGGTCAGGCTTCTGAAAATTTGGACATCTGGAACCCAGGCATCAATCTGAAAATTAAAAAAAAAAAAAACTTTTGAGTGACAAACAGCCTTCACAAATTCCATGTACTTTATTCTGTGAAAGAAAAAGAAATGCATCACTTTTAAAACTATCAAACAACGCACCCCCAAGAACTAACAGCAGAGAAACAAAATTAAAAAACTTGGGATTAGAAGCAAAAGAGCAGAGTTTACAGACCATAGACAGAGCCCAAGTGTGCCCCGGTGGCTTAGGGGACTAGTACACTCTGGGCACAGTTCACACACATCCCAAGGTCCCAGGTTCAAGATCTGGGGCCAGGGTAGACAACCAAGTTAAACAACAACTAAATAAAATAAAGTGCTTCTTCCTCCTTTCTCCTCCCGGATGCACCTTTCCTGTAAAAAAAAAAAAAGCCCACACAGAGCCAACCCCTGGGCACTGATATAACTGGTGCAGCGACAGCGTCCCAAAGTCAGCCACCCAGCTTCAACCAGGCTCAGACACTTGTTAAAGAAAGCTAGAAGGGCAATACAGGCACGGAATGAAATTATTTTACTATGATGGCTAAAACTTTAAAACATAAGGCACATCCTGGTGGAGCAGCATCGGGTCAATCACCTCCCAAAGGAGCACAGGCCACACACCCCTAGGTTCCAGGTCTAGTGGGAGACAATCAGTATGAATGACTAAATAAAAATAAAATAAAATGCTTCTTCCTTCTCTCCCTTCCTGCCAACTCACCTTCATTCCTGCCTGCACCTTTCCTTTCAAAAACAAACTTTAAAACCTAATGTATTCACTTAGGGAGGGAACAGATTTCAAATTATGGCAGAATTGAGATCAATGAGCAAAAGTGAAGGGGGCTGTGTGTGTGTGTGTGTGCGTGCATGTCGGTGCCAGGGCTTTACATGGTCTGCACCTTAGATGTCTCAGCAACCTGAGCCACAGGGGTGCACCCAAAGGTAGATTTTGGAGGCAGGGCTACTTACAATGAGAAACAGGAGACCGGACTGCTCATGCTGAGTTCCTCCGGGCTCTCAAAATTGGCTGAGGTTGGACGGTAGTCTTTGAGGTTTGTCCCAACATTCAATGCTAGCCAATATCAAAGAAAAAATATTCTGACACTTGTTAAAAGAGTAAGGAAGACTTTATTTGGGACTATTGCAATTGGCTCAGAACAATGTCAACAGGGGAGAAAGAACAGTTCAAATCTAAACACCACAAAGACACATGGGGTCTTGTAGGAAATGAGTAGATTGGGGTGATGGGAGTCACTGAATGAAAAATCACTCTGAGGAGACATCAAGGGCTGGATGCGGGAGTCTTGCTAAACCGGCAGACAAGATTCTTGCTGAAAGGCAGATGAGGGTGATCAGAAATCAAGGGTGGGAGCTTCTCTCTCAACTGACTTAGCAGAATTCTTGCTAAAACTGGGTTATAATCAGGGGCAAGATCAAGACCTAGACAAGACCTAACTAGTTTGTTTAAGGAGAATGTCTTTTTTCAGGAATGGTCAGTCCCCCTTGTAAACAGTGGTGCTGACACCTACAGGTGGTTCCAAAACAGAGACAAGTACAAGGAGCCTGGGCAGAACAACCTTCAGGTGCCAGCCTGTCACTTACAGCTTCCTCAGAACAGCTTACGCTGCATCACACTCTGAATTCTCTAACTGCTTCCCCACATAATCCCTCTGCCATGCAAAATCTAGAAATGTCCATTTAGACACCAAACTAAAAAAAACTACCTTTGAATGCAGTGCCTTCTAAGTAATTTACACACAATTCCCAATGAAACTGAGACAGATTGGTTTATCATCCTGAGATCTAATGACGCCTTTCCAAGTGGGCTTGTAGAGACAGGCAGCAAATAAAATAGATAAAAACTAAAAGACTGGATATAAAAGTGTCTGGAAATGCCTGGACACTTCAGTCACTAACAAGATTACAAAACCTCTATCCACAAATGAAGTAAGTGCCCAAAATGCCCCATCCCTGGGGAGAGCACTAAAGGATGACAAAGCTGCTCCTTATTCTCCTTCCCCTGCACCACCTACTGGATAAAAGTTACTTACTGATCTGAAGGGCAATATGCTAACACTCTCCAGCTGCCCTTCAAATTACTTCCCACCACTTCCCACTGTCATCTGTTCCTGGGGAGGCTGACCTGCAGGGCCTGCATTAGCAGGGTTCCTTTGCCCTTGGGTCCCTTGGGAGGTGCCAGTAGAAGGCAGGAACACTTATCCCCCTGCTTCTTCGCTGCAGAGCCACCTCAGGGTCTCTCCACCCTAGGTCCCACTTCTCTCAGGCAACGCTTTCCCTCTGTATTTCTAGGGGTTGAAATGTCAGAGGTTGAATGTTACCCCCAAACTCATAAGTTAAAACATAATCCCCTGTGACATATTTGGAGGTGGAACTTTTGGGAGGTGATTAGCTTATGAGGGTGAAGTCCTCATGAATGTAAAGATTAGCGCCCTTAAAAAAGGAACCCTATCAAGCCTCTACCACAGGTGAGGACACAGCAAGAAGAGAGCCATCTCAGAACCAGGAAGCTGGCTCTCGTCAGACACCTAATCAGCTGTTGCCTTAATCATCCTTGAACTTTGCAGCCTCCAGAACTGTGAGAAATAGATTTCTGTTGTTGATAAGTCACCTGGTCCCTAGCATAATGTGACAGCAGCCTGAGTGGACTAAAACAGATGGGCTACCCTCTGACACCCCAGTGTGCCTCACTCCTCTCTGTCACCTCCTGAGTGTGCCATCTATTTTCCTGCCAGGTCTCTGGAGAGAAAGGGGGGTCAGAGAATCAAAAACTTAATTTTTCATACCTGTCCTCAAATGAGAAGGCAAGGGGAGCGGAGTCCAATGTGGAGGCTAGATTCGATGGTGTATGTCAAGTGGGCAGGAGGTGTCCAAGTAAGCTCTGGGTATAAAGATGCCAGTGAAAATCCAGAATGTATATACAGAATTTTGTGCATGTGCTTTTTTTTCAAAAAGAAAATTCAGAAAGAAAAAGATGACATTTTTAATGATACTCTTAAAAATAAACCAAAAAATAGAAGCTATAAAGAAAACAGCCACTGTCTGCCTGGGAGAAGAAAAATGACAGGCAGATGAAGGGGGGGGCCGGGGGGCAACTATATGAGCAAAAACACAACCTCTTCCCCTCAGGGCAAAGGGGCTGGGCTGGAGGAGGAGCCACCGCCCCCACCACCCGCCAGCCACCCCAAGGAGGCAGCTGGGATTGTGTGTTCCTGCAAATCACCCACGGTTCCTCCCAACACTCAGTGATATTTCAAAGGCTCATCAGCCCAGCAGGTGCTTGGATGCACAAGCAATAGAAAAACAGTTCCGGGCAGAGGAAAATCTTGTCCTGTTGTTCTGGAAAAGCTCTGGACTGCTGAGGCAGGGGGTAGTCAACCAGGCAGGAGAAAAGCTCCGGAAGCAGGAGGCAAGCAGAGCTGACCCTACAGGTGATGGCCAGGAGTTGTCAGTGGGGGAGTCCCCACCATGGACTCATTCCTTACAGATACACACCTGAGCACAGCCCTGCCCCTCCCCTGATGTGGCACCCTCACTGGGTGACAGGTCTCCCCATCACAACAGAGGAATGACCAATTCATGTGAACTTCACAGGGTCGTTGTAGGGTCAATGAGAAATGACCCTCACACAGCACCATGACCCAGCAAATGCCCTCCTGGGTATATTTTAGGATTCATATTAAAGCTCTTTTTCATTTTCTTCCCTAATGAGGTGAATTCAGGTCTGAATAGAGGCCTACAAGAGGCTGATTCAATCAACCACCTATTTCACACCAAGACCAATGTCAAAGGGAAAGGGTCCCTGAGATGGGCCAGAGCCTGTGCATCCATGTGGAAGGGGTCTCTTCTCCAGCTTCAAGCAGTCAATGAAATGGGAAGACAATGGAGACAGACAGAAGTGATGAGTCGGCTTGAGATTTCCTAGACTTCTTCCTCAATTGCACTCAAAGAATCTACATATGCGTCACTCACATCAATCAGGAGAATTCCTCACTCCACCTAAGGCTGTTACTGGTGGTCTCTGAACCTCATCATCCTCACCATTATATATGGGGTTTAGTGAGCTCAGTAGGGTCACTGTGGGTAACGAGAACATTATCAAGCAAGCACTAAATCAATTTTACTTCTTGTTATCTCTCCTGCTTCCCTGGAGAGCAAAGAAGGCAACAGAAGCAAAACATAGATTCTGGCAACACTCAGGGGAGTTGGTCACCTACCCAGGCTAAAGTGCCCCACTAGTGAGACTAACACCACCAGCCATGGCTAGTGAAGTTTTTCCACCACAAAGCACATCCCATGGGGCCTCCGCCAGAGTCTGGGTCAGTAAAACCCAGCACAAAGTGGGGAAGGCCTAGGGTTTGGAAATTCTCTCCAACATAAACAGATCTCTAACCAAAGATTATGGAGAATATTTAATGGCTACTCCACAAAATGGTGTCTGATTCATTACAAGAAAACTTGTGGAAGGTCATTTCTATGTAGATATCTGAGGGATCACAAGTATAGATAAATGTCAAAACAATGCCTACAATGGTTGCTTACTGCTTGCTTATACAGCTTTTTCCGTCTTCAGACAAAAAATAAAACATCCACGCCTCTGAATATAAATCATCTTCAATTAAGACATTTCTGTTGAGAAGCATTTTTGGCAGGACAAATGAGATATTTGCCACTGTGCTCTGACTTGGAGTTTTCAAGGTTGGCAGGGCAATTTATTTATGTTGATTAAACAAAATTCAAATGGAAAAGGCCTAAAAATTGATTAGTCAATTAAATGCAATGATTTTCAACAATGAAATGTGCATTACTGGCATTGCCAGAGATATAAAAGCGCCTCTTAGCTTTACTGCCATTTTCAGGGTTTACACTACGGAAACTTGTGGAAACAGAATGATCAAACTCGATTGTGTAAAATGTGTCTTCTCTTTTGCTGGGACGGAAGGAAAAACAATGAAGCACTCAGGCCATTTCAGGAACGACGCCTGCACAGCATTCAGAATTCTGGAAGAATGACTGGGGTTGAGTGCGGGAGCTGTTGTCTTCCACTTTGGATGTACTTGTTCTTTGGCAAATTACAGATTCACTAATTGGGGCCAATTTGTCAAGATGACAACAATCATAAATATCCCAAGTCTTCATTTTCTTCTTTCACTTTCTGAAAGGATGAGGTCCAGATAGGCAGCCGACCAAACACTGAGTGTCAGATGCTTCTGCAGAATGGATCTACATACAAAAGGGCGCCATTACCCTATTCTGGTTCAGAACCAAGTTTTCCTTAATTGGTAGCATGAGATGCAAACCACACTGCAATAAACTCACATACAAGAGCCATAATCCCAGGCCGACAGAATGCTAATTCTTTCTGGTGGTCAGAGCATGGGTGCTGCAGCCTGTTACGCATTTTAAACTTGACTGTACATGATCGTTCATCACTGACCCATTCTCCAAGCCTCCTGAGAGGGAGTGTGTTGCTAGGCAACCATTTTGCTCTAGATACTTGCTGAGAGCTAGTGAGGCACCATCCAAGTGTCAACTCTGCACGCCAACCCTTAGAGACAAACGCACATAAAACAGGGCTGCCTGCTTTCCTTAAAGTACAGTCATCCCATGTCCTTTCCTAATGGAGATACCAATTTCCCATGTCCTACAATTTAGCAAATGAGCTCTCTTAGGTTAAACCGGATGAATCTGCCCTTTGGGCAGCTCTACTTGGCAACTCCTATAGTTCAATCTAATAACTTAAAAGAAGTTCACATGGACTGTAAAACAGAGGAACTACTTTCCTCCACTGGTTTAATCACAATTGTGCTTCTCATCAATGACATGTCCTCTACCTAGTCCACACATGTTCCGAAATTCTTTTTACAAGACACAGTTGGGAGAGGCGACCTGCATCATTTTGCAAATGCCTGAATAAGAAGTCACTTTCTATCTTTCCATTTTAGGCTTACAAATTGGTTTGACTATTTCTTGTACAAAATCCACTCATTTCCTGACTTTTCAAACACTCAAGAGCCATAGGGAATGGGACTCAATTTATTTTTTTTCTAATTTGAAATCAGAAACTCCAGAGGATGAGTTCATGAAAGACGCTCATTTAAGGTGAAAGAGGATAGAAGGTAGGACCGCTGGTGTCATGCAGCATGGTGCTGCTCCTGGGAAGCAAAGGAATCTAAGGACTCTCCTCATCCAAGGGGCCTAGAGCTCCTCAGTTGAGAGCCCTGGAAAAACATAATTGCCCCATGGCAGCTTGCAGAACATCTCTAGGAGCTTTCAGAGTCGCTGTTGGAAGCCCTGAATAACAACAGCTTAGGCAGTTCACATAAGTAGGTAATTAACCTCATTAAAAAAGAATTGGTAAAAATTATTAGGCGAAGGGACAATAAAGTGACTTTTTTTCAGTTTCAAAATTATAATTGGCACCCTTTACTGTAGCCTAAGAAATCAGCAAGATTCAAAGGAGAGGAGATGATCTCGCATTGGATTACAATGGATGTTCTTTACTTTTTGTACAACAAACTGAAAGAATGTTTTATTCTACCGACACACAGTTCCAGATAAGTGTATACCTTCTGGAGGAACTGATGGTGTGGAGGAAGAGAAGCTTTAATATGGAAATCAGCTTTATACAGGCATATACACACACACACAATGCTCCCCACCAGTGGATACTATACAGATTGGTACAACCTTACGAAGACCACACTATCGAATAAAGCTTTTAGCATCTAAGTTATGCGAGAGGTGCTTTGATAACTTCTAATTATGGTCCAGCCATAATTAGATCATTCATGTATTTGAAAATAAATAATTGAATTTCTTTAAAGGCCTGGGCCAACCTTTCTTTAGCAATGATCCAATATGACACCATTGGAACAGAATATTGTTATTCTGCATTAAATCAGCAGAGGGTATTTTAGAGAAAGGGCAACTTGGAAAATAAAGCCTTCAGAGTTGATTGTTCCAGGTTAGGAGCACTGAATTATTAGCAGAGGTCATCAAAGCAGCTGAGGGCAAATCTCTTCAAGTAGCTGCTCAGAATTCACTCTGCTGAGAAGAGGTGAGGAACCACTTCTCTAAGATGATGCAAGTTCTTTTATCCTTGAAAGGGCTTTCTGAAGTCGGTATCCCAATCAGCAAAGGGTGGCTCCTGGCAAGCTCCTCACAATTGGACATGAGGTCCGCTGACACCTTTGAAACCTGTGTTCTTTTCAAGGGATGCATTGAAACTGCTGCACAGTTCTACCTGCCAGGGCAGCGTTCATGGTACCTGCAATCACTGGACATCTTCAGTTACTGTTTTCGCCTAGAGTCAGTCAGATTGTGTGTGATCCACAGTTTTCAGATTCTAAGTGACCTCATGAATCGGTGTGCTGTCCCCATCACGGGGACTCATCTCTAAGGGTTCCCAGGGATGGCCCGACCTCTCCTCCAGGAGCTCCCCTCAGCGAAGTTGTTTAATTTCCTGGCTCTGTTGGGCGGGCTTAAATACCTATGCAATTCTAATTCACTAACAAAATGAATGGTCTCTAGAATTACAGAGGAACAATTTATCATCTCAACACATTCAACTTTACATTTGGCAAATGGCAAATGATCTTAAAAAAACAACAGGAAGTTTATTGCCCATGCCCAGACAGGTCCCATTAAAATATAACCAGGCTGTGTTTAGTCTGAATTTGCTTTATTACATGCTTGTAATTAAGAAGAGAAAAACATTAAACAATATAAAAACATACAAAGTTAAAAGGTGAACTTTTTCTCTTCAACTCATTACAGCCCTCATTTTCACTTCCCAGGGGAAACTACCAATCTGTTGGTTCACTTGTTTATAAACGAGGCATCCCATTGCACAGCCCAGTGACTCGCTTTCCTCACTTACACTGTGGCAAAGAAGCGAGTTTAAAAAGAGTACTCTGGAGCAGCCAATTCACCAGTCAATTTATCCAGTATCAAAGTACAGTCACCTTGCTCTGTGGGTTTATTACAATTTAAAGACCATCAAAGGTACAGTCAACTAATTATTCATCTCCCCAAAGCTCCCAAGCATACTGCTAGAAGCCCAGGAAGGAGGAAAGAAATTTTCAGGTCCATAGGTATGTCCAAGGAAATTCAGTCCTATCACAAATAGGCGACTTGAGCTGGAGTCCTAAAGGAGAGGTGTGGGTGTCACATACATGCATACAACAAGACAAATGAAATCTGTAAACATCAAAGGCTGAGTAAATATCAAGAGTCAACTGCTAAATTAAATTCTGAAACTCATTGCTATAAAATGGAAGACGGCTGTTATTTCAACAGGGCCATTTTGAACCGCCCATGAAGGAAATTGTGAGCCTGCTGAAAACCAGCAGCTATTAAGACAAGAACAACAAAAATATTTTGTGAGCACTGGGACTGTCACAAGAGACCACAGTTCTGATCTCAATACTACAGACAGATTTGAAGAAAGTCATTTCCTCTCTCTAGGTATTAGTTTTCTGGTCTATAAAATCAGAAGACTTTACTAAAAGAAGCCCAAATTCTGGAAAAGGATTTATTCCTGTAAAGTTGTT
Source organism: Solenodon paradoxus (assembly GCA_004363575.1). Taxonomy (NCBI): domain Eukaryota; kingdom Metazoa; phylum Chordata; class Mammalia; order Eulipotyphla; family Solenodontidae; genus Solenodon; species Solenodon paradoxus. Next base: position 76,657 of record RJWH01004435.1, on the reverse strand, counting down.
TGGTTAAAACCAAGTTTGTGGATGGATGGATGGATGGGTAATGGATGGATAATGGATGGGTGGGAAGACAGTGGACTAATGGAATGGGATTGTACAGGATTTTGACAAGTTGTTAGAGTTTTGGGAATTTTGTGGGCCAGTCATCATATTAGCAGCTTGGAGTTCAGCATAGTGGGAATATTTACACCATGGAAATCAGCAAACACTACAAATTCACCCCCATGGACATGGAGCCAGTTTACCAACACACCACTGATGGAAGAGAAGGAGGAAAGAAGGAAAGTAAGAAAGGAGATGATGAAGCAGTGTCTGTGTATACAATCCTCCAACTGGTCTATCCCCATTAACTCCATGTGGGTATACTTACTATTTTCTCTACCCGAAACACCTTTGTCTCACCTTTGCCTGAATAACTGGGACTTCTGACCAATACTCAGTTCAAGCATCACCATTTTAGGAAAGTCGTCCTTGAGCCCCCAGTGTGTGACAGTTACCCCCTCCCTCCCACAATGTGCCTGCTATAGTTACTACCATAGTAACTCTCTCTAAGGTAATGCCTACAACACAGTGAGGTCACTGTCCACTTATCCAGTCCCTCTGCAGTGTCTGCTAATTCAGGACAGCAACTATGCATTCAGGTACAGATGCTGAAGTACAAACCCAGGCACACAGTAGCCACCCAACAAATAGGGTTGAAACTAAAGCAATGGTTTTAACTGCAAGGCAGAGCGAAAGTGTTTGCTGACAAAAGGTTTAGCCTCAAAGGACTACATTTACTCTATCCTAGTCACGATTGGATAGCGGGAGATTTTTTGGGGGCTTATGCTTTTTAAACCTACTTTCCCTTAGATTGTGGTTGTCCACGAAATCGGTTAACCTACATTTATCACAAAGCAGTGTAGTATGTCAGTAACCTACTTTGTTTCATTTCTTTGCTTCTCAACGACATCCACATGTCACCACAAACTGTACTTTTAAAGTAGGAATCAAATACATATTTGTCCTGCATTTACCCATACAAACTCTGAGAATACTGGGGTTTACCCTCAGGTTCTAGGGCCTACTCTATGGGAGTAGTGTTAAACCAATTGCTTAAATTTCCTCATCCTACCCAATCCATCCAATGAAGACGGAAGACTGGGGACAGCACACACAAGAAGCCACTACCCTCCCCATGCCAGGATAAAAGCAGGCATACCAGCCCTGACTCAGTAATGGCCAATGTTCCTGCAAATGGAGCCACGCAGGCTGTGGCTCTTGGAATAAAGGAAGGTATTCCAGCCTGTTCAGGCTGTCATAAGAAAATACCACAGACGGGTGGCTTAAGCAACAGAAATGTATAATCTCACAGTTCTGGAGGCTGTTAGTCCAAGATTAAGTAGTCAGCAGGGTTGATTTCAAGAGAGAGCTTTCTTCCGTGCTGTCGTCAGCCTACCTTGTCACTCTGTCCTTACAGGCATGGCCTTTGCTCTGCGCAAATGCAGATGGAGGAGCTCGTGTGTGTCTTCCTCTCTTGTAAGGACGCCACCCCTTTTGGAATAGGATCCCAGCTTTTGATCAAAATAACTTAATTATCTCTTTAAAGGCCCTACTCCAAATACATGGGAGTCAGACTTTCAACATATGCATTGGGGTGGGGGTGCAAGCAACTCAGTCCGTAACAGAAGAAAACTAATGGCACAACCAATACTAACACCTACTGTTAGTCAGAAGGAAAGGAATTTCTCTCTACTCCTTCTCCAGGAAGGGGAAAAAAGAGATCTCTGTTCTGGGTTGAACTGTATCCTTGTCCACATTCATATGTTGAAGTTCTCTCCCCCAATACCTCAGAATGTGATCTTGTTTAGAAATAGGACTGTTGCAAATATTAAAATAAAGTCATATTTGAATACGGCAGATCCTAATCAAGTATGACCTAATAAAAAAGAGAAATTTGGAACAGACTAGCGCACAGGGGAAGCACCATGTGAAGATGAAGGCAGAGATCAGACTGATGTTTCTGCAACCAAGAAATGCCAAAGGCTTCTTAGAAACAAGGCACCAGAAGCTAGAAGAAAGGCATGGAACAGATTCTCCCTAAAGACCCTTAGATGAAATCACCACCTTGATTTTGCACTTCTCATCTCCAGAACTGTGAAACCATAATTTCTGTTGCTTAAGCCATCCAGGTGGTGATACTTTACAACCTCTTTTTCAAGGTACCCTAACCCATTCTCCTCAGAGAGTAAAGTACGTTCTTGGCTGACATTTGTGGTTGATGGATTGAGTGAATAATGCCCGATGCCTTCAGGACTCCACTCATTCTACGTCCTGCTCCCTTGGTTAGCTGGTCCTGTTAGTTGGTGGCGGCAAGTCTATTTGGCCCTCACCTCTATACCTGTTTTCCAAAAAGCGTTATCTGTAATTAGGCTGATATTTTAAACTCACATCTGTCTGAATTCTCTGTTATATGTATCAATTGATTCTAACCCCTGGAAAGAGAAGGGGGAGATTATTGCCCTTCATACCTCAAAGGTGCCCTCCACATAGTACCGTCACTGTCTTCTCACCAGGCCCCCACCATTCAACACGGGCAAGGGCAGCAGTGAGACTGAGAGGGTTTTGTCTCTTGGCCATAGTACAAGGCTACTGCTTCGGGGAGTCAAGGGTTCAGTCTTCCAACAGCAAATGCCATGTTATTTCAGTAAAATTCATTGTCTGACATCATAGCAGGTCAAGTATTCAATAAGAAGAAAAAAGATATCTATCTTTGGATAAAGATCTTAAGTGGAGTGTCAGAGAAAATCCAGTTAGTTACCAATGAGAGTTAGTAAAAGTGATTCAGCCTGGATTCTTCCAAGCCAAACAGTACTCAGTCACCTACTAAACTACCCAAGAAAAATAACTTTTCCATGCTGGGGGAATTTTGAGCTTATTAGTAAAACTGAGCACAGTCCTACCTCAGTGCCAAGCCAGAACTCCCTGAACATGAACCATTCTGTTGGCTTCTAGTCTCCAATGAGCTACCACTATCTAAAAAAAAAAATGGTGAGAACTCACCACTTTTCATGGTAGACCAATTTTTCCTCGTCCTCCCTACCCTTTTTGCCTTGTACCTAACAGCAATAGTCTAGACTCACTGGTAGCAGCCAGAATATTGACCACCAGGGTTAAAAAGGTGGAATACTTTTTAAATGAATGATCTTTTTTTTTTCTTTTTTTTCTTTTAAGGAAAGGTGCAGGTAAGGGATGACGGCAAGTAGGCAGGCAGACAGGACGAGAGAGGAGGAAGGATCATTTTGTTTTATTTATGTTGTCCACACTGGTGATTTCCCCCAAGACTCAGGACTTGAACCTTCGGAGGTGACTGACCTAACCGCTGCTCCACCAGGGTGTGCCTAAACGAATGACTTCTTAACAAACCAACCTATGTCCAAACTCCAGAAAAGAGGCACATCATTGCTACTTACAGAAAGGCAATGGAGAGATCTAGACACACGACAGTAAAATTTAACCCAGATCTCAACAAATGTCTACACATAAGTTTAAATACAATCAATGGCACCAGAACATGTTAGGAAGATGGGTACAAATGTGATTCCACACTATGTAGCTGTGTAAGAGCTAAAAGAAACAAGTGTCATGTTGCTACAAAAGAAAAAAGAAAAGAAAAAAATCGATGGCAAAAAGTTAAAGAATGAATCCAGAAAAGGAGAGGTTAGAGGTCAAGGTACTGCTGGAGTAATAGGATCCATTACAGGAAATTAAACCCATTTCAAGGGGATCTGACAATTAGAAAACAACACAGAAAAGAAAGGAGCAAGAATCATGTAGTCTAAAAACAAAGCCCAAGGAACTGGAATTGGAGGAAATGGCAAAAGTCATAGTCCAGAAATAAGTATACGAAAGGTCCAGGAACAATCTTCAGATATTTGAGGGGTATTAGGTGAACTGGTGAAATCATTGGAAGAGGGATTCCAGCTCTTACTATAAGTTAAAATTAGAGATGCATCCCAAAATGGAAAGAGGTTGCTTTGTGAGTGAACTGTGATTTCCAGTAGACTCAGAGGACAGATGGAGGCTCAGTGGTCACTGACGTTATGAAAGAGGTTCCTACAGTTAAGAGAGTAACCTTGAATGACCTTTTACAGTTCAACAATAAAAGCCAACCCAGAGCCCAAGGGCACAGCAGATAACTCCAAGATAACTCCATAAGTTCCTTGTTGCCAGTCATGCACCCTGATGCCAATCTCCTTGCACATAAGCCTAAAGAGTTGACCTGCTAGTCATCTGGGATGTACTTAGCATGAGGAAGTCAAGAAAAGGCCTATGTTTTAATCCCTGGGCTCTGCCAGCTTGCTTGTTTCTCTCGGTGCTGGCGTCTGCAGGGGAGGTAGGAGGAGAGAGTGCAGGGTGGGAGCACAGAAGCACAGAGTGTGATTCAGTATGAAAACTGACATTCGGAGACACACCCACCCCCAGTCCCAGGGTATCTGGAAAATGAATTCTAGGATTGCCAGTCCTAACTAAAACAGAAGATTCCCCAGTCAAGGCCACCCTCACACTGAAAACTCCATGGAAGACCCTGGCAGTGACCCAAAACATGGTAAGGACTGTAGTAACCACCAAGTTATAATAATAATGAATACCATTTATTCACCCGCAACTGTGCCAGACATTGTGCACATATCATCTATAACCATCACTGCCAAACTGGAAAAGAAGAAGTTGGACCAGTTTTATAATTAGGGGCACGGAGGTTCAGAGAAGAAATGACCTGCTCACATCTACACAGCTGGTTAATGAAAAAAGACATGAACCCAAGTGCACCTGTTGCCAAAGGCCAGTCGCAGCCTCCCAGCATGCCATGCAGCCAGTGCTGACTCCTTCCATGAATTCCTTGGATATTTAGAAAAGAGGCACTTTATAAACACAGGTAAACATAGTCGGCCAAACCCAGGAAATCTAGAAGCAAAAGGTTGCTTCACCTGAGGGCAAACACCCTCCCTCCACTTGGTTTGATGTTGTCTGAGGTCTGGGAACGACACACACACAAGTGCACCACAAGATTCAACCCAAAAGAGTCAGCGTGAAAATGGCAGCGCGGGTCTTGTGCCAAGAAGTTGGAGCCAGTTTATTTCAGTCTTAATGTTAAGACAGCCAGCACCAGGTTGAGACTGAGAAATGCTCCTTCTAATTAAAACTTTATTTTCAAACACATGTCACAGCTTCAACACAGTGAGACTCTTTGTGGATGTCTTAAGAGTAAAAGCAGCTGCTCCATGCCAGCCTCTCCCATTCATTTAGGGATATCCACAGGATCCCAGGGGACAAAGATTCCATGTAATGCCCAGGCCAGCAGCCTATGGGCCCTGTGACAGGATGGCAAAATCAAGGACGGCAAGGTGACTGCAGATCTAGCTAATACTGTGATAGTCTGCATCTGGACAAAAAGTTGCCAGACAAATTTGCACAGAGAACCAAAGCAGTGTCCCTTGTCCCCAGTAATGAAAAAGCAATGTCCAGTACAAGAACCCTCAAGCAGAACAGAGGGAGCCTGGGAATAGTAGGGGTGAACTGGGGCATCACAGATCCCCAACCATTGCTGGAAAAAGAGTCAGAAAGCCCACTGAGTATGCTGTATCCCAACTGCCTGTCACTCTTCATCTCCCCAACCAGACTCCCCTAGGAGGCTGCTGGGGTAGGGACTGTGTCTGTCTGTCCTCTGTCCCATCTGAGGATCTGAGCACAATACACCAAGACTTCAGCACTTGTTTGTTGAATCAAGGCCAGGGAGCTGGCACTGTGGGAGACCTCCAATCCCAGCTGCCTCCTGGGCAAGACCTTACTTGAATATTGGCTCAGATTAACCAACATGAAAATCAGGAAGCAGAAGAAAAAGAAAGGATTTGTGGAAGTCTGAAGGAACAGAACATTGTGGGGTCCAAATTCTCTAGGAAAGGTGCAGGCAGGAATGAAGATGAACAGAGGCTGGCAGGCAGGGAGAGAGAGGAGGAAGAATCAGTTTATTGATTCATACTTACTTGTACATCTTGGTTGTTCCCACTCACCACCACCACCCCGCTCGAGGACACAAACCAGGGTCCTTGAGATGAATGTGAACTGTGCCTGTCAGAGACAGTAGACCAGATCATTACTCCACCGGGTAGTGCCTTCACCTACCTGCCTACTTAGGCAAATCTGCTCATGGTCAGCTATCAAATCAGCCCCCAAAACGCACAACAATGCACATCCTGAAATTTCAGATTCCCAGGTAAGGGATCTGACAAGCCATCAAGGGCTTGAACGGAACCCTTTATCTTCAAGTTCAAGGCCTCCCCAATACAGCCAGTTAATGAAATAGACAGCAAAAAGGCACTCCATTCTGTAGCCACTCAACAGAGCCTGTAGGAACAACACTTATGATGTAGGAAAGAGGCCACTAGGTAAGTTGTGCGCACCAAAAAACCACCCTTAGAAATAATAAATACCAGTCATGAACCAAGAAGTCCACAGAAGATCTCAGAGTTAAAAGCCAGTCTGGAGGTGTGACCTAGTGGTTTAGCAGTTAATTCTGCAGCCACTGGCCAGCACAGTCCTCATACATCCCAAGGGACAGGGTTTGTGTCCCACAGAGGAGGAACGACCAAGATCAACAACTAAATAAAATCAATAAAATGCTTCCTCCTCTCTCCTCCAACCTGCTGCCTACTCACCATCATTCCTGCCTGCATCGTTCCTTTAAAAAAAAGCAAGTTTAAGCACCAAGCTACCTTCCCACCCTCACTCTTCAGCCCCAGGATACCCAACTGGTCCTAGAAAGCAGCTCCAAGCTCAGCCAGGTTTAACCCTACCTCTCCACGGTGGAGACCTTGCAGTAATTCAGCTACCAAGAGGCTGCCCCATTGACTAAATGTTTTCTAATTCACTGAGGTATTTTCTAGAAGTCTATCAAATTCAGGAGGGGATCCCCAAGGCAAGGAAGTGGCGAGATTTAGTATCCCTGCTGCTCGACATTGCACAGAGGGAGGCCCAGAGAAGTCAAAAGTGAACTCTGGAATTATAAGTAAAAATTTAGACCAGACACCTCAAACTTCTTTTTCTGTTTCTTAGTTTTTTAACTTTCTTTTTTTTAATGTTACTAAAAAAGATCACATTATAACATTATACAGGCTCAAAGTATGTATCATTATAAAGATCTACATGTAATACATTAAGTTTGTCACCAGCAGTTCAAATGTGTACTTCATTTACTTGATCCGTTTCACCTGATTTGCCCAGCCTCCACCTGCTTCCCTTCTGGAAACTGCTAATTTGACTCCATAAACTGAAAATCTGGTTTTGTTTGATGTGACCCTCTTCTCTCTGCTGGATTCCAAGAACCTCAGTGCAGCCCACACTCCAAGGACAGCCTATGCTCTGCAGCCAGTACACTCTTGAAGAGACAGGCTCACACATTTTGTGTCCTAGGGACATAAAGACACAGAGTCAACCACTGACCCACAAGTTACTGGGTGCCAGCCATGTGCAGACACTGGTCTAAGCATGTTCCACCCTCAGAATGCTCCAGAGGGACAGGTGCTACTATTACCCCCATTTTGCAGATGATGAAACTGAGTTACAAAGAGGGCAAGTACTCTCTGCCACGTTACACGCCTGCTGAATGAAAGCCACAGCCCAACTCCAGAGCTTGTCCTCTGGACTCTGTGCTGCCATCTAACCAGAGGCTGAAGGTGCTCTACTTCTGACTCCCAGGCACCCTCTCCATCAGCGTCATCTGGTACTCTGTGGGTTGAGGAATAAACTGTGTGTCAACACATGAAAATCAATGCCCACCCCAGCCACTCTACCATCACCTGACTCATTATTCAAAACCAATTGTCACATTAAAACCTGACTGTGGGAAGACAGGCGCCATGCTGCTGTTGACTTGTGCCCCTTTGGGAGGACTTTCTCAGCCATCCAGACTGGAATATCAACCCTCTTCCATTCTGGATCATTCTGGGAAAAGAATGAAAATCCTTGTCCTCTGACAACTGATCAGAGGGTTCAGAAAACTCCCCACTGCCCCCTGGAGGTCGGCTGTGTCACCATCATCCCGACTAAGTCCAAGAACCAGGAGCAGGAGAAAGGACCCCATCCTCTGGACCAGGCCCTCCCCCAGGGTCAAGAGGAGAGATACCAAGAGAGTGATGACAGCTTAGGCAATCAGAAGTCAAAATTATTAAGGGCTCTGTTGACATTTGACAAGCATTCTGCATCCTCCTTCCTGCCCTGGGCTCAGCTGTGTGTTTGAATGATACAGTGCTCCTGTCGACTGCTATGGTGATTGAGCTCACCATCTGGCCAGACCTCCTGCTTCCAAGTTCTCCGTCGAGAAGTGGACTGGGCTGCCCTTCCTCATGGGGAGCCAAGGGCCACTTGCAACCAGGGGTCCTTATCTGGCAGCATGAGACTGGGAAAGTGGCTGGTCAAGCCCAGGTCTGGACTTCAGCGTTCATCCTGGCTGCCCACCAGTTTTGTCTGGGGTGATCATGGGCATCCCCAGTGATCAATGCTGAGTGTTCTACCCAGCAGTTCTCAGTGAGGGCAGCTTTGATGATGTCTAGAGCTGGTGAGGTGTGCTATGCACAGCCTTCTTGGGCAGCACCTCCAATGCCTAGATGGCCCAAAAGTCACCAGTGTCCCATGAGAGACCCTGGGCTAAGCAACACAGGGCAGCCTGTTTTCCTCTGCCAACAAATAGGGTTTTCAGCCCTACTTTACAGCGTGGGGGAGGGGAGCCGGAGACAGGTGTTAAGAGTTCAGTCACTGAGATATAAAGAGATGTCTGCCAAAAAAACACTCATCTGTGCTTCTCTGAGCACCCCTTAGCAATCTTTTACAATTAGTCCTCATACGGCACATCGCTCTCACAGATTAGGAAACTGAGGCACATGAAGGCACACACTGCTTAGAAGAGGCGCTGGGTTTTGAATTCGATCTGCCTGAGTGCAGAAAATGTTTTAACTGGGGGAAAAACACAAAATTATATCTCTATTCTGTTAAAGAAAGACAAAAGAAAGGGAGGACAGATATGCATGAAGAAAAAGGCTGCAAAAAGATCGAAATGTCAACAGGAGTTATTTATAAGTGGTAGAATTTGGACAACTTATGTTTTCTTCTGTATGCCTTTCTGTATTTCCTACATTCTCTCCAAAGAAAATGTCATTTATGGGCATAAGAGAAACAGTAACAATAACAAAAACCTGCCAAGCATAGACTGCAAGACTCATCAACACCGAGCAGCTACAAGGTAATTACACCTGTGTTGAAAGAAGAGGTGCAGAGCCCCTTGGCAGACGTGAGGGGACATCCAGGGTCATGCAGTCTGTGACAGCCTTGATGATAGCCAGCACTGGGAAGTCATCCCCAGGAGGCCGATCGCAAAGTGCACCTGCCCAGGCTCTGGTCCTCAGTAAAGATGCCGCCCAGATCCGAGACAGCCTGTCAGCTTTTCATCCCCCTGACAGCAGAAATCACACCGAGAAAGAGGGCCTGGGAGATGAGATGCGAGGTCAACCCCCGTGTGCCTGTTTCCACGGTCACAATGCTCAAAGATGGCAGAAAAATAAGGTTTCCAGATGATTAAAACTTCCTTTCCACAGTTTTATTAACCGGTAGGAAGGAGAGGAAAAAGAATTGTTCTATCCAGATCCTAATGTGAAAGCTTCTCTAAGGAAAAGGAAAAGAATCCTAGGGAACACTGAAAACTTTGCTCTTCCTATTTTTTCCATAGAATTTGCATTTGTATTATTTTACACTTTCCACCACAAAAACCTACGCTTGATAGAAATGCCCATTACGTAATGCCCCCTGTCATTATTCTGGTCACTAACTTGAAAAGAGGCAGGTGGCTCTCCCTCCTCACGTTGATGTGGAATCAGTGCAAGGCTCTAACTCTGCCTTGCTTCAATAACTGTCTTAAAGTCACAAAAATTCTTGCAGATATCCAAAAGCTTTAGGAAGAATCTCTGAAGTTGAAGATATCATGTCCAAATATACAGACACAGAATATGCCAATGTCACCACTTGGTAAAATAAGAATAAAGTAAGTTTCTTTAGGCCATAAGCAGCCCCAGAGCTATCCTTAAAAAGTAGCACACACACACACACACACACACACACACACACACACACACACAACCACCCATGGCTCAGACAGCTAAGACACAGGCTATGAGAGCAGTGGACCCAAGTTCAAGACCTAGGGTCAGGGGTCAGAGAAAAAAAGTAACAATAATAAATCTTGAGTTGTCTTCCCAAGAGCCAGCGCTGGGCACGTCCCTCCTGCCAACCAAGCAGTGACTTCCAAGTTCACATATTCAGGCTACAGTGGACAGGAAGAGAGCCTCCCCCAGCCTGAATCAGAACCTGCTAGGACTCAATCAGGAGCACCCCATTCCTCCTTACCTGTGATTGGGTTAGAGCTGGCCATGTGACCAGGTCACTGGAACAAGAAGAGACGCTAAGTGATGCAAAAGAAAAAGGAGATGCAAAAGAAAAAAACGCATGCAGGAGGCAATCTATGTCATTTCTGGCAAGTAACACCATCTGACGAGTGAGAAAATTTCTCTTTGCCTGTAAGTTTATCTTCAAGAATTAGTTTCCTGAGACTACCCAAACAGTAACTATAATTACTTTAACATGTAAATAAATATAAGAAATGAGAGGGAAAAATTCATACACATTAATTCCAAACAAACATTTGCATGTGCTCAATGAAAAGACAAGTAAATAATTTGAGTATTTAAAGTATGTTGGGTTTTTTTTCCTTAAGGAAAGGTACAGGCATAAATAAAGCAGAGCAGAGGCAGGCAGGAAGAAAGAGGAAGAAGAAGCATTTTAATTATTTTATTTCAGTTGTTCATCTTGGCTATTCCTGCCAGGCCCGGGACTAGAACCAAGGACCCTGGAATGCATGCAGACTATGCCCAACCTCTACGCTACCAAGGCGCACCTGGGTATATAAAGACTAGGATGTGTTTTAATGAAATTGCCTTTATTAATATGTACATTTATGTTTCCAAATACCTCCAGTACTTAAAACTGTAAATTCACAAAAATTGCTCAGTGATCCTTCTTACACTCATTCCTGAAACATCTGAGCATCAAGTTCACTCCAGGTGTGGTAAGTTCTGTGAAGAATTCAACTATGTTCCAGATACACTCCTGTTGGCCTTAAATTCTTTGGGGAACACGAGAAATGAGGGAGGGTGAAAAGGAGCATGAATTTAACCTAAGACTGTGTAATCAAATGAGGAGGAGGTAAGAGAGGAGTAAACACACAAACATATAAGTCACACACAAAGAAGCAAAGACATGAGTTGGTGGAGGGTTTTAAAAGAGGAAGCAACCATACTAAGAATTTCTGGGGTGTGCACATATGACTCAGGTGGCTGAGACCTGGCATGCAGACCCTGGTTTAGACTTGAGGCCAGGGTTAAAAACCAAAATAAACGACTAAATAAATGAAGATGCTTCTTCCTCCTCTTTCTTCTTTCAATGCTTCCACCTCCTCTTTTCCTTCCTTCCTTCCCCTTAAAACACATAAACAAGTTTCTAGAAAGGCTTCATGAGAGAGATTTCGTTAGAAATAGATCCTTAAGGATGGAAACTTTGGTAGACTGGTATTTTCAGAGTTGAAACAATTTAACAGGTAAAGGTAAAGAAACAGAAAATAAGGAAGAATTCTGGGACCAGTGCTTGGTACCAAGTTGGGCTGGTATCTGTCTGTAAAGGAAAAGCATGAGTTTAAAGGAAAAAGAAAAAAAAATCTTGAGAGCTGGTGGGACTTGGTGCCAGACTGCGGCACCTGCCTCAGGCAACGGAGGGTCAGGCAGAGTGTGACTTAACTGTGACACACTGGGTCTGTGCCTTTGAAGACAAATCCAGCAGGTATGGAGTGCAGAAGGCATGAGTAGAAGCCTCTGTACTAGTCAGGGGTAGAAGCATGGAGGACAGACCACAGATGGAGGTAGCACAGCTGGCCAAAGTGGGCCACGCTACACATATGTGCCTAAGTGAGTTAGACTTCTCGTGGGAGGGGACTGAATCTAATTTTCTGTCTTGTTTTGACAGGTCCCAATACAAATTAAGGAACTAAATCATGAGGCATTGCCTGTCTTCCTCTACAGTGATTGGTCCAAGAAGCAAGGAGCTGAAACATCAAGGACCAACAGGAGACCTCCTCCCATACCCAATGAAGAACGCTTCCTCCCAGAACAAACAAGAGGAGAGGACAAAAGTTCAAATACTACAGAAGAACCAGGGCAGGAGAAGAAAATGGGCCTTGCTAGCTCAATATGAGAAAATATGCTTTAAAAAAAGAAAGAAAAGCACATGCTTTAAACCCCTCTACATGTCTAAAAAAAACGGTAGATTGGTCCTAAAAACTATACCCACATAACTGACATAAAATAAGAAGACTTGGAGAAAAGTGCACTTAAAGTATAATGTGATCCACATGTCCTGGTGATGTTGTGATTTAGTTCACCGTGCATAGTTCACATACATTGCAGGGCCCCAGTTCAAGACCTACCACTGGGAGAAACAACCAAGATGAAGAACTAAATAAAATTAATGTGTCTTCCTCATCTCTCTTGTGCCTGCCTGCCTACTATTCGCCTTCATTCCTGCCTACTTTTTCTTTCAAAAGAAAAAAAAATAAATAAATGGAGTTAAATGCAAACAATTGGTGACTATGAAAGTTTCTCATACTATTCTTGTACCTTCTCTGTAAGTGTGAAACTACATCAAAACCATATTTACAAGATGAGAAAGCTATTTATATGCAGATAAGAATGTTTTTAAATCTATTAAGTGGAAAAAAAACACAGAATAGGATGTATGGAATGTTACCACTGTTGTGAGATAGAGAGGAAAAAGGGGAGCAAAGGTAAATGCAAGAGGTGTGTAAACATAGATAGCCAGACATCACTTAACAAAAAGAATACATTCTAAGAAATGTGTCATTAGATCATTATGCCATTGTGCAAAGTAGAGTGTAATTACACACATCTCCATGACACAGCCTACTACAGACATGGGCTGTGTTTGGATCACCCTTGTATATGCAGTTTTTCGTTGGCCAAAATGTCATTGAGCAACATGTGACTGTAGATATGCATATACATACACATGTAGTCATTTATATATATCTACAATGATTCAAAAGAAACTGGAAACATTGTAGCTTCTCTGGAGGCATGAACAGGGTAGTTGGGTGACAGGAATGAAAAGGAAACTTTCATTATAAACTCATATATTATGAATTTTGAACTGTGTGGCTATATTACCTATTCAATATATAAACAAAATAAAACCACTTTTTAAAATGTTAAAGAAAAGTAGGAGGGCATGGACTAACTCAGACCAGAAAACACAGAAAAGCAGATGAGAGCCACCTGGCAGGCTCCTGCCCGGATGTGACCTGCTGCTTGGAGAGAGTTGGCTATTTAGAAAGGGCTCCTTCCATAGAGCTGGGGGCTTGGAAAAAAGCATGTTCTATCAAGTTTCAGCCCTTAAAACAATGATGCAATTTATTTACAGCAGCCAATCGCCCATAGCCCTGCTCTCCAAGCTGATACCACTTATTCTGAGATTTGAATCACTTGACACCTGGTCCTGCCATCCGGCAGCTGACCGCTGCTGCCTGCTAACCCCTGGCGAACAGCTCTGAGAATAGGGAAGTCCATTCCTCAGCAGGACAGAACCAATATAAACATCCAACTGCCTTCATTGGCAGTCACCTTGGAGATAATGACCAGCAAGTCATTCAGGGCTTATGTCACTGAAGCAAAGCCATTCTTAGAGTCAGGCAATATTTTTAAGAATTTCCAAGATGGTATGTCCCGGTGGTTCAGGAGCTAAGCTGGTGGCTGGGGTGTGGACCATGTAAAGCCCAAGGACCTGGGTTCAAGTTCCAGGATGAGGAGAAACAACCGAAATTTAAACAGATAAATGAAAGTGCTTCCTCTTCTTCTTTCTTCCTTCTTTAAAAAACTTCTTCCTCCCTCTCTTAAAAACAAAAGGAAAAGAATTTTCAATGATCAAGCATGATTTCAGTGTCTGACAATTCAGAATGGGGAAATGGATCTTCTTACCAGTCTAGACTCATCCTGTCTTATACTTACCTCTTGGGGATTGAGCAAGATCTCAGACAACAAAGAAAAATAAGCAGATAACACTGTCCGGTGAAGCCAGACTGAAAAGGCAGTGAGCTCATCTGGCTCTGGCAGTCAGCAGGAGACCCCATGGTCTCCCTCAAAGCCAAGATCCCGGCTCCACTCAGTCTCTGGTGCTTTAGAGCGGGGAGAGCGGGGGTGGTCCGTGTGTATGCCTGTGCCCGAAACTGCCATGTGAACTATAATTGAAATTTAATTCATTTTGTATTACAATAAGGAGTAGTAAGAAAGTAGGATGTGTGTTAAATAAAAGGGTCCTTCTCCCCTAGAACTTTCAGATCATGGACTGAGGCACTTCCAGTCTTGTAGAGGGAGACAAAACTCATTTACCAATAACATACATGGGCACTCATGCCAGCTGCCTAAAGTTCTCCCGGTGTTGGAAGAAGACGCAGACACCTGTGATGCTGTGTGTTAGCAGAGTCAGAAAGGTAGGAAAGGAGAGCACTGCACATGGAAAGAGCATCTGGATTCAGCCCAGCACCACCAACAGGCTGTATGTGATTGGGCCAGTTATGTGGATTCTCGGACTCAGTTTCCTCATCTGCAAAATGCAAATACCATCATTCACTCTCAGAATGGTCTTCACAATTAAATGAAGTGACCTGGTGAAATTGAAGTGCCTAACACTTGGACATGCACTCTTGTGGCTCAGGCAGTTGAGATGGCCAGGGTGGGGACCATGTACCAAGGACACAGGTTCATGACCTGGGGTCAGGGGAGAAGCCACAATAACCAAATAAATTTTTAAAAATGCTTCTTCCTCCTCTCCCTCTTTTCCTTCCTTCTCTCTTTAAAAATATATCAATCAGCACATCCTGGTGGCTCAGGTGTTAAGTCCATGTGTAGGGCTCAGTCCACATACAACCCACATATCTTGGTTCATCCCCATCCCCAGCTCTGCAGTTACGTGGACTGCACTGGCTAGAGGTGGCAGACTTAACCGCTGTTCTACCAGGGTGCACACCTGGATTTTTTAAATGCAGTCTTCTGGTCATGGATCAATAGGACAGACAGAGGATGAGGAGCAGCGGGGAGTCAATCTAAAGCCAAAAATCATTGTTTGAACTGAGTAGGAATAGAAGGAAAAGATTTAGGTCTAACTAATCCAACCCAAGTTACAAAGCCCAAATCCTAATGCCCCAGGAAATGGGAGCTTTGTAACCACTAGGACATGAGAGAGATGCCCTCATGAATGGGATTAGTGTGCATATAAAAGAGACCCTACCGAGTCCTGGAGCCCTCTTCCCATGTGGGAACACAGCAAGAAGCTGACAGTCTGCGATCCAGAGGGCTTCCCAGAGCCCGACCTACTGGCACCTGACCTCAGACTTCCAGCCTCCACAGAGAGACTAAGACAACCCACTATCCCACCAACACAAAACCGGTACTCTCACTGGGATCCACAAAACCCATAGAGTGGCTCCTACCAGTACAAAGAAGCCATTTGTGTGGATACGTGGGTCCAAGAGGCCGCCTGCCCAGTTTCCAGCCATCTGATCAAATTCAGCTGGAACAAGACGAAGAGTAGGCACAGTCTTGGTCATCATTCATTCTTCTCTGCTCTTCCCCATTCCACTAGATTTTCCAGTTTTTACCTGGCTGTTCTGAGAGCTATGGGGAAATGTACAGTGTTAAGAAATGCAACAGCAGAATTAATGATGCAACAGTGCTGGTTCCAATTAAGGTTACGAACCAGTCCACCAGGTGACGTGTCTTTGAGAACAGTGGAGGGAGAAACACCAGAGAGGGCACTCAAGGACCCTATGCCTGCCAGGAAGCAAGCAACTCAAGACAGTACTGATTATACCTCCACCGCCACCCAATCAGGGCACCAAGCACAGGGCTGAATCCAGAACTCAGAGTAGGATTTCAAGGAACAAAAAAAAAGAAACTGGATGCTAAGATAATGGGTGGGTGAGGGGCGTGTCTGCTCCACTCACGAAGATACCTGGAGTTGGTTCGTGCCCAGATCACCTGTCTTCAGCTTCCTGGCTCACCCTGGAGTACACTTTTGATGAGTTTTATAGTTTCCCTTTACTCTCAGATCTGAGCTGCTCAAAGGCTGCAGACCCAGGTGGTGGAATTCTTCAGCACTGGCTGCCTGCCACGTCTGCTCAGGAGCAGCCACCTCTGAGACAGGGCAAAGAGAGTTAAGAGGAAGACAGTCAGGCATGCCAGGAAGCCCCACATTCAAAGCTTGTATTTGACTTAGGATGATGAACTTGCCTTGGCAAGAACTGATTCAAAATGAAAAACTAATTGTGAAAGAAAAGGAAGAAGAAATCTGAGAGGGGACTCCAGAAAACTGCAAATCAGATTGTTTCACAGCTAGGGACCATCTGGGATTTCTACTTGTTTTAAAAAATAAGTAAACTGGCCCCACATCATTAAACTGGCTCCTGCTCATAGATGTACCAGACTTTCTGTGCCCAGCAGGCACTCTTGGCTCGATGCCACCTGCGCTATGGCATATGGCAAGCAGCCAACTCAGCACCAAGCCCATGCAAGGTGAGTCTTTAAAAGACTAAACATAGCAAGAGCTGTGTTGGCTGCGCTCCATTCTGAGTAAGGAGGCACATCCTGCTTACATGAATTCCGGGACAATCAAGTCAATTCTATTGAAAACTCTAAATTTGTACCTCGGAAGATGGACATATCCAATTCCCACCTTCCCCAGAGATATGACCCCTGTTCCCAGGATACACAGCCCAGACTTGTCCGACTGCACCAGTCTATTCTGCTGAGTTTGGTTCGTGTGAACATAAAAAAATCAAGCTTCATTGAGTATGCAGAAAATGCAGAGGCTGACCTAAGTGTCGCTTCTGGTGTCCCCAGAGTCCCTGTGTATAAGGATTTCTAACAGTATATTTAATGTGTTATTTGAATCTAATGTGTTATTTGAATGTAGTATATGCCTCTTACCTGATCCCTGCCCCAAATTTCTAGAAGGCTGTCTTTCCAGGTAGCCTCAGTGTTAAGGGCATTTCCAGGGAAGAATGAATGTACACCTAGGACAGATGGTACTCTCTGGGGAGAGTACAAAGGAGGAGCTTACTACCATGCATTCCATGGAAGAACTGGTGTACGTCAAGGTGCTAGAAAGTTGATGTTTTCTTTATTCAGATGTGAGGACATAACTTAACCCCCTCCCCTCCCAACTCCAAAATTCAAAGGATGATTCAGTGTGCTAAACACTCCAGCATTCCAATGGAGGAGCTGGAATCAGTCCATCCACTTTCCCAGAGCAGACAGCTAGAGCTTATCAGGGATCACTTGTAAATGGATACAAGATTCACTGACTCTCCTCTCTCTCTGTGCCCAATCTGACAGTGAACCAGAGAATAGATCTTCCAAAGGAAGTTAGCTATGAGCAAGCTGATGGCTGGCCAGCTGTCTGTCTTAACTTGCTAAAGGAGTTACAGGTCCATGCTTGCCTACAATGCACTGCAGGGCAACCAAGAGTTGCAGTGAACAACAGCCCTGCTCAGGACAGGGACTGGGCTGAGATTACTTGGACTTGCAGCAAAAAAGAGGCCTGGCTGAATTTTCATGGAGATGCAAGGGCACATCCAGAAGAGTAGGTATGTCAGCTGAGGAGCAAAGAGCCCATCATCCTTTGGAGTAACTTGCCTCCTTGTAGTTTTCAAGGATGGGCTACCAATTAGTAAAGAAGAAGGCTCTGTAGGTGCAAGTTCTCTCCCTGGACATCACAGGTGCCACCTTGAGAACAACACACCATGCCCAAGTTCAAAAATGCCACTTAAGAAGTGAAAGCAATATAGGTAGCCAGGATCTCGAGCCCTCCTCCATTTTCATTCTGAGAAGACTAAAACATGAAAACATCCAAAGTTGAGAAAATTCCTCTTTCCTAGTTAGCTCCCACCTGTAGACCTAAGGCCAGGTCTCTGTGTGTCTCTGGAGCAAAGAAGCAGTGGAACTCTGCCATGGATGCTGGGGAAATGCAGGACCAATTTAGCTTTTTCCCGTTCAGATTCTGAGTCATTCTGTCTTCAGATGCATTTTTTTTTTCAGGATTGCATCTAGCTAATAACTATTCTTTGGTCCAGAAAAGCCACTCTTAGAGAAATCTAACTCTTTTCTCCAGAAGCTAAAAACTTGACTGCAGCGGTCTGCTCAGCACAATGGATATTCCTTCCCTGAGACAGCAAGATAGAAACTAGTAAGTACTTTTGAAAAGAAGTATTAGTTACTGACAGGCCTGCCCTGGAGACCTCAGAAGTTCCTAAGATAAAAAGATAAGGCCTGGGCCATAAGGGACCTTGGCTACAGAAGAACAAGGACTGTGTGAGCCTGGAGCAGCACCCCATGGTATACAGCTAAGAACAAACCAGGTTCAACCACAACTCAACCACCGACTAGTTGGGAGGCCTTCCAGTCAAACAAATTACTTAACCACTGTCTCCTTGTCTATAAAATAGAGATTTTGTGGACATAGGGTTCAAAGACATAATTCCTGAAAAATTTTACCTATCAACAGGAGACACTATGACCACATGAATAATGAGAATCTAAGACCAAGTGGTAAAATGTTTAAGGAAAAATAAAGAGTTGAGGACATATTAAAACACAAAACCTGACAAGATAAGAGCAAAAAAAGTGATCAGGAAAAACAAATGCAGTATATACTCTTCTTAAGTTAAACTAACTGGTGCCATTAAAAATTCTGAGAATTCTTGACCAGAGGTGATGCTTCCAACAGGCCCATGTGGAGCCAGTGGAATCACAAGGGCTCCTACAGAGTAGAGACAGTGTTGAGAATCATGGGGTGAAATCAGTCAATCAGAATCACCTTGTTTGAGGCTCAAATTGCCAAAGTTTTTTGAGCTGGAAAGACCTTCCAAGGCGACTATTCCAGCTCCTATTTTAAAAGTGATGCTCACAATGGGAAGCAATTGATTTGTCCAAAATCCCACAGCTAGTTGGAGACAGAGATGATTACAGCCCAGGCACCGGTAACTAGCCTACTGCTTTCTCTACCCCCAAACTCTCTGTTAAGAGCGGTCACTTACCAACCCCTCTGCTGCCTCCCTTCCTATTTCCCTCCCTTCCTCCACAGCCTGTTCTAAACCCACATTCACGTACATGCTCACAGATATGCATGTGAACACATAGCGTTTTCGTTATGTCCTTTTATCTTTTTTCATTGTGATAAGCTGCAGAGAACATAGAATTTGCCATCTTAATAATCCTAAGTGTACAGTTCGGTCCTCAAATGTACAGTCACCTCTCTACTATGAGTTAATAGAGGACATCATCACTATGGACAACATAAAATGATGACCACCTAATTTACATTTAGATGTATAGTGTAACTATATCTGTATTTGATGCCAGGAGAATGCTAAATATTTCAACTAAAACAATGAATCCAAATCCTTAAAAAAAATGTACAGTTCAAATGCACCCCGGCAGCTTAGACAGCTAAGGTACGCTCTATGGAAGCCATGAATCGAGACTAGGGAGTGGAAGAGAAAAATTGTACAGCTCAGGAATACTGAGTATATCCCCACTGGTGTGCTACCAGCATCACCATCCATCTCCAGACCCTTCTCTTGAAAAATTGAAACTGTACCCCTTAAAAAAATGCCACCCCCGGGCATGTCCTTGTGGATTAGGTGACTGAGACAGTTGGGATGTGGACCATGTAAGGACCAAGGAACTGGGTTAGAAACGCAGATCCAGGAGAGGAGGGAACCAAACTAAGCAAACAAATAAATAAAAATGCTTCCTCTGTGTACCCTGGTGGTCTAAGTGATAAGGCCACGGGACATAGTCCACATACATCTCAAGGACCCAAGTTTGAGACCCGGGCCTTCAAAGAAATGACCAAGATGAGCAACTAAATAAAATAAATGTTTCCTCTTCCTCTCTGCCTGTCTGCCTACTCCCTTTCATTCCTGCCTGAACCTTTAAAATAATGCTTCTTCCTCTCCTCTCTCCCTCCCCCTCCATTCCATTCTCTTTAAAAAGAAAAATAAATAAATAAAAGATACCTCTTTCCTATCAGTCTCTGGCCACCAGCATTCTATTTTCTATCTCTATGAATCTGAGCACTCCAGGTGCCTTACAAAGAGAAAACATATTATTATTTTCTTTTTGTGACTGATTTATTTTATTTAGCATAATGTACTGAAATTCAGCCATGTGTCAGACTTCCTTCCTTTTTAAGGCTGAATAATATTCCACTGCATGCATAGACCACATTTTCTTTATCCTTTCATCTGTCAATGGACATCTGAGTAGCTTCTGCCTTTTGATACTGCGATAATGCACTATGCACATAGATTGTGTGTGTGTGTGTGTGTGCACATGTGTGTGTGTATTTCTTTGCGCTCCTATTTTCAATTCTTTTGCATATATACCCCAAAGTGGAATTGTTGGATTATATGGTGATTCTATTTTATTTTCCTTTTTTTTTTTTTTTTGACAGCACATATATTTTTAAAATATCACATTTCTCCCTAATTATAATTAATAAAAAAGCAAGTTTTCTTCTTTATTCATCTAATATTTAAAAACACCAGCTATATACTAGGCCTTGGCTAGATGCCAGGGATAGAATCAATTGTGAGCCAAATTCATAGCCCCCCAATCTTCTTGTTTTTTAAAGGAAGATGCAGGTAAGAATAAAGGCACACAGAGGCAGGCAGGAGGAAAAAGGAAAAAGAAGCATTTTATTGATTTTATTTCATTGTTCATCCTGGTTGTTTCCCCAGTCCTGGGGTCCTTGGAATACATGTGGACTACGTCAGCAGGAAGCAATGGACCAAACCATTACTCCATCAGTGCAGACCACGGTCCCCAGTCTTGTTGAGGTTGACATTCTAGTGGAACAGAGACAGGAATCAGATCACAGACAACTATCTGATTGTCTCCAGGTGATACCATGCAGGGTCTTTGGAGAGTGTATACCTCCCCTCCAAAACACAAAATAGAAATGTCCAGAGAGAAGTATGCTGATATCAGCTACATGACAAAGCAGAAAATGACTAAAAAGAGCTAGCAGGTAAAAGAGAAGGGAAAACTCCACTTAATCAAGAGAGTGACTCTGAGCTTAACTGCAGAGGGAGAAGGAAGAGACAGACAATGGAAGCAAAACGCAGGCGGCAGTGCCGAAGGTCATATGCAGGAGGGCATTTCAGAGAGGCAGCAGTGGCAGTGGTGGGGACGTTGCGTTCACTGGTGTTCCAACTAAAGATGGCCAAAGTCCTAACCCCCTTGCCTGTGAGTGAGGCCTTATTTGGATGTAGGGTCTTCACAGACATAGTCAAAATTGTGATTAGGGAGAGCCCTCTACTAGGGTCTGTAAGAAGAGAGATTTGGAGGCAGAGACAGCCCTAGGGAAGAATGGGTGAAGGTGGAGGCAGACCGGGTGGTGCAGACACAAACAGAGGAGGGAAGGATGGCTGGGGCCACCGGAAGCTAAAAGAGCAGGTAGGATCCTGCCCAGAGCCTGCAGAGGGAGCTTGATTCTGACACCACCTTGACTTCAGACTTCCTGCCGAATTAAAGAGAGAGTGAGTCTCTGGTGTTTTAAGCCACATTCTTACCAAAGCCCTAGAAAACAAACACAGGGAGGAATATGGAAAAAGCCCTGGACAGGTGTTCTTATAGGAGGGAACAAACAGCAAAACAGAGGAAAAGACATTCATCTAAAACTTCTAACCAAATAACCACTTGCTGATCCAGACCTGTTGGCCTGAATCTCAGCTTCTGAATCTGTTGGGATAAGCAGGTGCCTGAGACATCAGTGAGCCTAATGTTGAAGGAATCCAGTTGGGAGGTTTGGGGCAGGGAGAGGAGGGTGGGGGGTGGTTTCAAGTGAGTCATCAGGGCAGTTCCAGGTTGTTCCTACAGAAGAGCAATAATGACAATACCGCGTGATGATTAATAGACTGAGCTAAATACTAATAAGTCACCCTGGCCCCTAATATAATGAACACACATTTCCAGTAGAGCTGGCGCTGAGTTCAGACCCAGCCCCCAGGATGTCAGAGCAAGCACACTGATTTTCCTGCAGATTTATGTCTGAATACTGGAGAGCATTCGGCAGGAGTCTTTGGGATCAACAGACCACTAAAGCCTCTCTGATGAGATGGGGTTCACGCCAGGGATAATCACCCCATAAGTGCACAGGGGTGGCAGCAGGCAGCCCCTCTGCATGTGACACAGAAGACAGGATGGGGTCCCCAAGCAGAGGAGAAAATCCAGTTCTTAGTCCTGAAAGCCCTTGGGGGCGACATGAGCGCCAGTCACTTCCTGGCACTGTGCCACCTCCCACAGGGGCTCCACAGGCACCCAAGTGTTCCAGAACCCAGACCGCTCCTCTGGCTGCTGTCAGCAAAGACAACCCACACCCAGGCAGGAAGCAAAAATAACCAGGCACTCACAGTGTGTCTCATCCCTTCCCTGAGAAATCAGAGAGCAGGGAGGGAGCGGAGGGGTGAGGGGAGTGGAGGGAGAAAAGGGAGAGGAGGAGAGAAGGGGCGGGGCAGGAGGGTGGAGGGAGAGGAGGAGGAAGGGTGAAGCAGGGAGTGGAGGGGTGGGGGGAGAGGAGGGTGGAGGGAGAGGAGGAGGAAGGGTGAAGCGGAGCCCCCTTCTCTCCCCCAGTGCTGTGTCTGCACTGTCAGATCATCTTTGAAACAGATGAAAAGTCAGAGACTCTTCTCTTCCTCTCCCTCAGGGCCTCACCTGGGAGAATGGCAGGTCTTGCTACCAGCAAGGTCTCTAAGCTGCAAATGTGGGGACATGACAGCCCATGGACACCTACCTGCTGGCCCTCCACAACCTAGAAGGTGTTACCCTTTCAAGCAGAAGGGTTAGTGCCCAGGCAGGAAAGATGAGGATGGGGCCCCTCCACATAGCCCCACAGCAGAACCAGTGCCCTGAGGCAGTCCTCAAAGGACCTCCTGCGGGACAGGTGAAATCAAACCTGCTGTGGGGGCTCCACACTCAAGTCCCAACCCGGGTCCTGTGGAATGTGAGTCATTCACCAGAATGAAGCACCATGGACAGTGACTGTCACACTGGAGTTAAGAGTCCCAGACCAAAGGCACTGCAAGTCTGGCTCCTCCGAGGCTGCCCTCCTGACCTGCAGGCCACCTTCTCACTGTGTGCTCACTAGGTCTCCCTCTGTGCCAACACCTTCTAGTGTCTCTGTGTGTCCAACCAATTTCCATTTCTATAAGGACAGCTGTCAGAGCAGAACAGAGCCCATCTGAAGGGCCTCTTTCTAACATTTTCTTCCAATTTCATTGTGATGTAATTGCCATACAGTAAAGCTGACCCTTGAACACCATGAGGCTTGGGATGCTGACTCCTTCTGAGAGAGAAGAACTTTCGATTCCCCAACAACCGAACAACCAATAGCCTGCAGATGATGGGAAGACCTACCAAGAACACAAGTGGTCTACTGACAAATATTTTGTGCATTTGTTATTATGTAGTGTATTCTTCCACATAGAGTAAACTAGAGAAAAAAAATGTTATCATAAGGAGAAAATATGTTTATATTGTATTTATCGAAACCATAAGTATACACATCTGTTTAAAAGACAGTCCAAGTATAAGTGGACCCACAAAGTTCAAACCAATGTTATCCAAGGACCAACTACTTATGTGTAACATAATGACTTAAAGTACATATATCACAAAATGATAAACACAGTAAGTTAACATCCATCTTCTCGCATTAGACCCAAAGGGATTGGCAGAGAAAAATAAAGAAA
This sequence comes from Solenodon paradoxus, assembly GCA_004363575.1. NCBI lineage: Eukaryota > Metazoa > Chordata > Mammalia > Eulipotyphla > Solenodontidae > Solenodon > Solenodon paradoxus. The sequence continues at coordinate 52,701 of RJWH01004435.1, read as the reverse complement.
ATGTTTCATTCCTTGTCTGATACATTTTTAGATCAACTCTTCTAGCAAATATACCACAGCAGTGTTAACTAGCCATCCTCATTTTAGCTCTTGTCTCTGTAAAGGTGCTGTCTCTAGACACGGTTCTGAAGCACTGAGGATTCCACCTGTGAGTGGAGAGGGAAGAGGGGTGACACAGCCAGCCCATAGCAGTGACATGTGGAAATTAAGCACAATTGGGTCATTGCGGATGTAATTAGATGAGTACCTTCACAGTAATATTTTTTTCAGACCATATACAGCTTATTACATAAACTTACGTGCTGACAAAGAGAGCTCCCATAAAAATAAAATAAGACATTCAGGGTCAAATTTCCTTTAAAAAATAAAAAAAGAGACAATCACCAAAACAAAAAGACATCCCCTTGACTGGGAGAAAATAGTCACTCACCATACATCTGACAAGGGTTCAATATTCAAATATATAAAGATCTCTTAAAACTCAGCCACAGAAAAACAACCCAATCAAATATTGCCATAAGATCTGAAAGACATTTATCCAAAGAAACCATACAGATGGCTAAGTACATGAAAAGATGTTCCTCCTCTTTCGTTATTAGGGAAATGTAAATCAAAACAAGATGATTACCTAACACCTATGAAAAGGGCTATTATCCAAAAGACTGGAAACAACAAATGCTGGTGAAGATGCAGAGAAAAGGGGACACTTTTACACTGTTTATAGAAGTATAAACTGATGTCACCATTATGGAAAGCAGTATGGAGATTCCTCAAAAAAATTTAGAAAGGGGTGCCTGGTGGCTCAGGCACTAGGCTGGCAGCTGTGATACAGAGCATGGAAAGCCCAATGTACCGGGCACACAATCCAGGGCCTGGAGGAACAACCAAAAAATTAATATTTAAATAAATAAAAATATTTTTTCCCACTTCTCTACCTTCTTACCTGCCTTTCTTCTGAGAGAGAGAGAGAGAGATAATGGAAATTCCATATTCCTCATCCCACTTCTGGGTATGTACCCCAAAATACAAAAAGACTAATTCACAGAGACATATGCAACCTCAGGTTTACTGCAACACTATTTACAAGAGCCAAGAATTTAAAACTATCTAAGTGCCCATCAACAAGTGAATAAAGAGTATGGTATAGATACACAATGGAATACTACACAATCCTTAAAAAAAGATGAAATTCTGTCAATTGCGACAACATGGATAGAACTTGCGGTAATTATGCTAAGTGAAGTAAGTCAGAAGGAGAGAGACAAACACCAGATGATCTCACTCGTGTGGAATATAAAGAAACAAAGCAAATGAACAAACAATACAAAAACCAACTCTTGGACACTTACAACAGAACTGAGGTTACCAATAGGGAATGGGACAGGGGTTCAGGTTGGGGGGTGGAGGGTAAATGTTGGCAGGACCCACTGGACAATGACAAAGAACACTTGGTGATTAGGTGGAGGCCAGGATGTGTTGACATACATATGAGGAATGGGTAACCTATAAGTTTATTTTAATATATAAAAATAAAAAAATACTAAAAATAATCAACACTCAATTCTTGACCATTGACAATAGAACTGAGGTTTCAAGTGGCAAAGGGGGTGGGGGGGCAGAATCAAATGTGTGAAGGATCCAATGGACAGTGAAGGACTTTTGGTGATTTGGTGGATGATTTGGTGATGTGTGTTGTCATATATTTGACGAATGATGACCCTTCACTTGCAAACTTGTATTATTTTTTAAATCAACGTTACCTCAATTTAAAAAGAGAAAACTGGGTGCAGTCTAGTGGCCTACAGGTCTAGTACATCCTAGGAGCAATCCCGCATACATCCCAAGGTCCCAGGTTCAAGACCTAGGGCTGGGGATAACAACCAATGTGAGCAACTAAATAAAAATAAAGTGTATCTTCTGATTCTCTCTTCCCTCCTGCCTTCAAAAAAAAGAAAAGAAAAGAAAAAAGTAACACTTCTTGCAGGGTTTCTAGAGTGCTAACAGCTCTGTGTTAAAAGTCAATAAAGTTCAATCATTCAACATCATTCTTCTATAAATCAAGTTACATTGTTTAGTAAATATTTATACACATATGTCATATAAAAATATATATGCACATATATAGGTACACGCACATGTCTGTATATCATGCTCCATGCATATACCACGTACCAGGCTTATTTTAAGCTCATCACAAAAAAATATCTTCTTCATAAATATTAACTCATACAATCTTCACAATGACCCTGAAGTAACTATCTTATGCTCATTTGACAAAAGAGGCAACTGAGGACTAAACACCACTTGTCTAAAGTGAAGAGCAAGTATTCAAATCTCGAACATTACGCTCCAGCAGACAATGCTCCTTAGTAACTGTTTTAGTCAATGTTCTCATTACCTCAGATTCATTATTAAGCACTTTTTTTTTTAATGGTACCATCTGGCAAAATGCAAACTTCTTTAATGATTATTTTGAGATATAACTGACATACAACACTGTATTAGTTTCAGCTGTACAACATAATCCAGTATGTATATATCGCTACATCATCACATGGTCACTGTAAAGCAAACTGTTCATCACGACAGTACAGACCCCACAGGCTAACCCACAACTGTCTCCCTCTCAGTAATCATCATTCCTTCTGTGTTCTTTAGCAGTGGGATCAGACTGTCAAAATAAGATCCTTAGAAACCAGAACACAACTTGAAGAAGTGAAAATCTAAATTTATTTTAAAGGAGTTTCTGGTACAAGAATCATGTCTATCAATTTTTCTTACCTAAAACCAGACTTGCAAGATTCTAGCACATTCCCCTAGAGGACTGCAACAAAGAGATATTTCTGGGGTGTAGGTGGGGGGAACAATCCCCTGGACTTCCAAAGCTGTCCTGACCCCATCACCCTCCCATCCCATCCGCAAATCCTTCCATCTTTATAACAGCAGAAATTAAGAACAAACTCACCAACTGCAGGATCAAAGATGTTTCCCCAAAACGTAGTAATAATCCAGGACTAAAGAAAGTAAAAACTGGTTTCAACTAAAAAGGCAATTATCCAACCAAACTGGTTGAACAAGACAGTTTACAAATTCTAGGTTCTTGCTTCTAGGATTCTAAAGGTGAAACATCACCTGTCCAGGGCCAGGAATGCAGAAAATGTTAAGTTACAGAGCAGAAAGCAAAAACTCATTTTGACTTAAATTTCGATACAGCCACAGTCCTCACGTATTTCAAGTTTCCAAGTTGCAGAACCGGTGCCTGTAAGTCTGGGTGGGGTCCCTGCCGGTAGATGAGTGGCCCCCTCTCTGCAAGAAACAGGCCTCAGACAACCTGCAACTGGGTGGGACCCCGGGACAAAGCTGACTTTGTTTCATGGAAAGCCTGTGTTAGATGTTGGGAGAGATGGAAAGCAAGATAGAGCCACATTACTTCTTGCTTCCAACTTTCATTATTTCATTCACATGTGTACATGTTCAGGTGAGTGGCCTTTGTCTGACTTGGCAAATCAACGCCAAAGGACACTTTCAGCTTTCTGTAACTGTGACCACACTTTTACAGAAAACCAAGATTCCTGTGCTCTCGACCAAAAATCTACCTAAACTTTGGTCTCTACCTTTACCTGTTTCTCCTCCAACTAGTCACAGATCACCTCTCCAAAATCATGACCCTCCATTCCATTCCCTACCCCACCACCCACACCCTGCTTGCCAGGAACTCCTTGTCTCCTATAGTTCATCCAGGAAAGTCCAAACCATCCTTCTAAGGCCAGGTGGAACACTCCCTTCTCCATAAAGTCTGTCCGACTTCTAGGTTGGGTTAGATAGACTCTGTCCTCTGCTGCCACAGCAAGGTGGTTCTCCAAGTATGGTCCCTCAACCCACAGCATCAATATCAAAATCACTGCACTCCACCCCAGACCTGCCGAAACAGAAACTCTGCATCAGCAATTTGTTCTTTAACAAGCCCTGTTGGTTAAAGCCTGCTCATGCTTGGCACCCACGGCTATAGTCATAGTCAATATCTATGCTACTTCCAGTCAGCTTAAGAGCTCATCTTTGTAAGCCCCTCAGAACCCTGCACAAGCAAAGCACCCAATAAACACATGCTTGTTGAATTAACCTAATGAATTTCTTCTAAAACTGGAAAGGGCAGTGCAAGGCAGCAATTACAGGCGCCAAACCTCCAACACCATGTTCAGGCATGCAATGGAATCACCAGGAACCTGCAAAATGAAACTAGAGTTGTTTAGAATTTCTGTGGAGGGAGAGATTTAAGAAAAATGTACACAAGATTCCCTGTCATGGCCATCATCCGAGGTTAAGATTCTTTGAGCAGGTAAAAACACTCAGGAAATAGAAATGACATTGTTTCTGTGCATCAGAAGGAGATTTCACTGGCCCCATGGGGACAGAAGACTTGAGCCCTGCCACAGGCTTCCAATGATCCAAATGTGATGAACCCAAAATATCTGACATAATGTCCTCTTGCCTCAACAGAGCTACTGATCCCAAATCCCAACCCTGCAAAGCTGAACACGCAACTAAATTCATGCAAGATTAAAAAATAAAAGGAAAAGAGAAAGGAGGAAGAGGGGGGAGACGGAGGAGAAGGAGAAAGGGATGTTAGAATAAAGCAAATGAGTCACAGTAACATATTGAAAATTCTTAGAAATATAGTAAGTTAGTATGTATTGGCATTCTCTCTCAAGCCAGGGGGTTAAATACTCAGTGTGGGATTTAAGCCCAAACTGCTGCTACCTCACCACGTGAGCATAGGTGACCTGTGTGAAGATCTTTAAGAAAATGCCATCACATAACTACACTAGAGAATACTGTTACTACTACTCCACATAAAGGAAAGCTAAAAAAAAAAGTCCTCCAGACTCCAGTCCTCAGAACCTACAAATATCACCATACATAATAAAAGACAATGGTTAAGGATCTTCATCAAAACGTTATACCTATGTACCCTAACAAAATGGAGAAAGGGGGATTTCAGGCATAAGAAAGAAGATACACAGAGAAATGATAGGAAAGTAACCACAGAGGAAATGATGGGAGGAATGTAGCCACCAGCCAAGGCATGCCAAAGATCAAAGTAGGAACAGATTTTCCCCTAGAGCCTCAAGAGTGTGACCCTGCTAATAATCTTGATTTTGAGCCAGAGATGCTGATTTTGGACTTCTGGCCTTCAGAACCGGGAGGAAATGAATTATCATTGTTTTAAGCCCCCACGTTTGGGAAACTAATAGACGCATTAATCATTTCACTTCTTTTTCTCAACAATAGTGCATGCCAACAGCATCTCCATGGCAGGGACGAGGAAAGCCGGGCTGCGTGGGGCAGGGCAGCTGGCTCATGTTCTAGGGATGGGCACAGTCAGTGAGCACTACTCATCAGCTCTTCCAATCAGGATGTGCTGGCTCCTACGTATCGACTCGTGGCTTCCCTGGCCTGTAGATTCACCTGGGAAACAGTCTCCCCAGTAACAGTTTCTATGAAAAAATTGTATCCACATTCCAAATAAAAGGCAAAAGGAATTTAAGAACACCATCATGGGAAAGGAGGGTGCGCTCACCCCACAAACACCATGATCACTCAGATATCAAAGTAATGCAATTAACCCATTCACTCTAGGATACAGATTATACAGCCATCCATGATACAGACAGGCTATCCCCTACCCTCTGGGCATCAGCATCTCAAGAAAAGTTGTAGGTGGCCCTAACCAAGGCACCTTCACACTGCTATAAGCCCCAGGGTTCCTACTTGAAATTCAGAGGAGTCCTGATGATGTGCACAACCCTGTGGTGCTACCAAAGGACAGTTGCTAAACTTCCAGTGACCTTGCATTTCATAATGAAAACAATGTTGAGTGGCGGAAATTATCACTAAATACATCACCAACCAGGTGAATGTGAGGCACATCTTTACAGTCGTTAAAAACTAAACCAGTTGATAATAGTTAATGGAAAGTACAGAATGGAGTTGACACTTGAACAACTCAAAAATCCAAGTGCAATTTTTTGGGAGGAGGGAAGTTTGAGGGAGTTTTTTTTAATGCTATTGAAGAAACACTGCATCATACATTGTATAGGTTAACGTGCACATCATTATAAATCAACATCTATATATACTACAGTAAGCTTACCACTAGAAATCCAATTCTGTCCTTCACCACATAATTTTACCTGATTTGCTCACTTCCTCTCCCCCCTTCCTAACTAATTTGAATCTACAGACTAAATCTGGTTTTGTTTGATACGGTTCATTTGTTTGACTTCTCTATATTCCACATATCACTGAAATTATGTATTTGTCTTTCCTCCATCTGACTTATCTAAGCACAATTCCCTCTAGGTTGATCCAAGTTGCTGCAAATGGCAGGATTTCATCTTTTTAATAGCTAAGTAGTATTCCACTGTGTACCCATATCACATACATATAACTTTTTATCCCCCCCAAATTTTAATTATTAAAAGTGTGCTATTGACCAAGAACATAAAGTCCATTAGTAGATATTTTTATAGATTTTTTAATGTTATTTTTTCCTGCCAACCCCAGGTCTCCAACCCCAATCTATGGCTTTCATAGCCTGCACCTTAGCCATCTGAGTTACAGGTAAGTGCCAATAAACACATATTTTGTATGGTATATGTATTATATACTGCATTCTTACAATAAACGAAGCTAGAGAAAAGAAGCTATCATAAAGAAAATCATAAGGGAAATACATTTACAATATTGTACTGTATCAATAGCCTGTCTATTTGCAAGAAAATCTTCAAATAAGTGAATTCATGCAGCTCAAGGCCCTGTAGTTCACAGGTCACCTGTTTACTGAACATGTGTAGACCATGGCAGGGAAGGGACTGGGGCGTGAGAGAAGACAGGTAACAAAGTAACAACTGGAAAGATACTGATACTAATAAGCCCATGAAAAGATGTGCTAATCATATCACTAATTAGGGAGACGCAAGTCAAAACCACCATATCAGTTCACATCCATTAGGATGGCCACTATCAAAAGTAATGACAAGGACAGGGAGAAGGCACAATGCTTATGCACTGCTGTAGGAGAGTGCAGCTGGTGCAGACAGAGTGGCAGACTCAGAGTATTTAAATCAGGGACTTGAGCAGATCTTTGTATATCCTTGTTTAGAGCAGCATCATTCACAATTGTCAAGATGTGGACACAATTCAAGCACCCGTCATCAGATGAATGTACAAACGAAATGTGATATAGCCCGACAATGAAACAAGATTCAGTCTTCACCAGGCAGGAATTCACGACACCTGCTACAATGGGATGGACTGTGAGGACGTTATGCTCAGCAAAATAGGGCAGTCATGAAAGGACAAATACTGGATGAGTCCACTTTCCTAAGGCTCCTTGAGAGCCAAATTTACAGAAAAAAAGAACAGAATTGGGGTGGCCAGGGGCAGAGGTGGGGGAGTTATGGTTTAATGGGCATGGATTTTTCAGTGTGAAAAGATGAAAAAGTTCTGGAGACAGATGGTGGTGATGGTCGCACAGCAATGGGAATGTACTTAATGCGACTGAGCTGCGCATTTGAAAATGGTTACTGTGGTCTATTCTATGTTATACATATTTTACCACAATGAAAGAAAAAAAAATACTAACAAAAATACAAAAACTGTCTACAAATGATGAGTTTATGTGTGAGATTTTCTCTTTCCTTTGAATTCTAAATTTTCATTCCTGACGTTTCTCTTTAAAAATTAAAAAGGCATTTGTGGTATTGAATACCAAAAGCAAAGTATAAAATGACTATGCTAGAGCAGGCCAACTCAGTTAAGACCCACTGCTTCACAGAATCATGGAATTGCCGTGGGGATGACCTTTCCCACTTCTGCAATATGAATTATCACAATGTGAAAATCTAATTCCCTCTCTGTGTTTACAGTCATTCCTTTTAGACAGCTGAAGCAACAAAGTCAGTCAAAAGCACTCCCAGCCATGAGACTTAAGATTTATATTGCACGGAAACATAAAGAAAACATTATGTAACATAAGTTGTGGGGCAGAAGGAACCCTGCTCTTGGAATTAGAAGTTGACCTCCATGCTGGCTTTGCTCAGGGTCTTTTCTATCAGTTAAGGAACACCTGCATCAGAAGGTGACCATAAATCTTGAGAAAGACCCACGCTTTACAAACGTCAGGGTTTATACATAGCACGAGTGAAGGAACACAGTTTGCCACAGAGCAGGTATTTGAATGATCACTGCTGGCTTCCTTTCATTCTCTGTGGATATGAACGCACTCATCCAGTGACTCTGCTTACTTATTCTGAAGGGACAGAGTTCTAGATTTACTCCTGATTACCTCAGCTCTGCCATCTTCTCTACACAGAAACCCCAATCCTAATAAAATTCTTAATGGGGTTGATTTTCTGTTTTATGATCCGAGAACTGGAAATGACAAGGAGCTGGGAACATATCAAGCTCCAAGTTTTGATTTAAATAATCGAGTTTTTCTTAAAGATCATGGTCTGGAATTCCAGAAAGTGTAAAGCTCTAGTACTCACTAGCTGGGAGAACTTGGGCAAATTGCTTAACCTCTCTGAGGCTTGGTTTTCCCATCACAAATGATAAGGTGAAACTTATAAACACAAGTGAGCCTCTTTATAAGAGAAGGCAAGCAAGGTCACTAATGCTGAAGAAATTATTATTCATATCCCTATCATGAAAGTATTAACCATACTTGTTTACGTTCTAGGGGAACCCTTGTTTCTGGGTTTCAGACTCCCCATCAGTAGTGAGTTGGACCATCTGTCCTCTCAAGTATGCTTCAAGCATAAAACACTAGAAAGGTCCATTTTCCAGTCATTTGCAAATAATTTATCCAAACAGAATCACTGGCAATAACATATCAAGTGTTGAAAATTATGATGACTAGGAAGTTTCTTTTGATTCAATCAACTTAAATAACCAGATAAATCTGTGTTCCCCATTCTAATAACTAATACGACACAGAATCTCAGTGTGACAAATTTTTAAACCAACACCACAAAATCTATCATTTTAATTTAGGAGCAATCGCTAGAGTTTACCATCCATCTGGAAAATGAATTTTAGCACGTTTTCAATCATTCTCAATGGACCATGATTATTCAGGGCTTTAAACAGTTATGTCATGGCACCCACTACCATGTGTTTAAGTAGCAGTAACTACTTGGCAAAACAAGCTCTCTTTTCAACTTTTCACACCCTACAAAAGGTACCTACAAAGAGAAGTAAATCAAAAAAAAAGTCTAAGTTATATTTATTTTTTTCTTTACAAATACAATCAAAGAACAGAGCTATAGCACCAAGACATACTAAAGGTGTCCTAAAACTTTATTAGGTGCAATTTTCACTAATATAGCTTCGTGAACTGAATAATTAAATCACTAAATTATTTTGCAGGAAAGGGTCCAAATACAGCAATTAAAAGAAGTGTAAAAGAGCACGTGCATTTATATAGCGGCAGAAACTTGTCATCTGGGGATAATTCATAGGAACCATCCAGTTAAGACTCTTTATAAGGACAATGCCTGGACTTTGAAAGTGAGAGAAAAAGATCATTATGTCACTGTATAAGCATGAAGTAACAGGACTCCAGGACAATCCTGAAGACGCTCCCAGGCTCCAGGTGGCTCCTTCGGAACCTTAGATGGCTCATCAATAAATTAGAGGTAATAATACAAATTCAGCTTACCCACAAAGCATAATTTCCATTGCTCAGATAAAAACAAAACCTAGACTCAGGATCACATTGCCTGGCTACTGAATGCCAAAACCAAGATTTATAAATGTATTTTGTCTAACTCCAAAGTCCAGTATCCCTTCCTTGTAAGATAGCAATGAGCACCAAGGTTTCCCTTCATTTGCTGGTGATGGTTTTGCTTTCAGTTTTTTTCCTTTTTGTTTTTCTTCAATAAACCCCCTCCATCACATGATCTCACTCCCCACCCTCTCCCCCTCTGGCAACCTCAGTCTTGCTATCAAAGTCCAAAGAATCATTTTAATTTTATTTTATAAGCTCATTTATGTTGTTTCTCTGTCTTCAAAATATAGGTGAAGTCATCCATTATATCTCCTTCTGACACACCTCACTTGGCAAAATACCCTGGAGTTTCCTCTATATCTTTGAAAATGGCAATATAGTACCTTTTATGGCTGATTAATATTCCATATTATATATGATCTTCCTTATCCATTCATATAATTGATGGTCACGTAGGTTGTTTCCATATCTTGGCTATTGTAAACTGTGCTACAATAAAAACAGGGGTGCATTCGTCTTTTCCAATTAATCATTTTATATACTTCAAAGAAATATCTAGAAGAGAGATTTCTGGATCATACAACAGTTCTATTTTCAACTTTTAGAGAAACCTCCACACTGTTTTCCAAAGTGGCTACACCAGCCTACACTCCTACCAGCAGTATAGGATGATTCCTTCCTCTTCACACCCTCACCAACAACTGTTTCCTGTCTTTTTGGTATAGATCACTCTCACTGGTATAAGGTGATATCTCATTGTGATCTTGAATTGCATTTCTCTAAAAAGTGGTAAAGCACATTTTCCATGTGTCTGTTGGGCATCTGTATATCCTCTCTGACGAGGAACCTATCAAAATTTTCTGCCCATTTTTTGACCGGGTTGTTTGTTTTGTTGTTGTTGAGTTGACTAAGTTCTTTATATGTCTTAGACAGTGATCCTTGTCAGACATATGATATGCAAGCTGGTGATGGTTTTGATTCTGAGAATTTTGAAACAGGAAAATGGCAAATCTAATGGGAAATCAAGACAAATAATAAGTTACTCTCTATCAAAGTAAATAAACAAAGAAGCAAAGTGTACTGAACCCATACTATGCCCAAGTGTTTCCTGTTCATTTTGTCATGTAATGCTCCTTAGGGAGTATATTAGACCAAAAGCCCACACAGTACTTAGTGACCGTCTTGCATTATTCTAAACTTTTATCATACATTAGCCATTACTCCTCCCACCATCCCAATGAGACAGGTACCTTTTACATCCTACTTTACGGATGAGGCAACTCAAGAGAGTCATAAGACTTTCCAAAGACACACAGCAGCAGTGAAGACACAATTCAAATGCAGGTGTTTGGTGACAGAGTCCATGACATTAACCCCCATACCAGGGACTCTGATTATCCTCCTTCATTTCCATGAGGGGAAAAACACTGAGGAGGCGAGACATTACATGCCTCGCCCAGGTGAACACAGTTTGCTGTGAACCTGGTTAACTGGCCTCCTCACCAGGCAACTTCGAACACAGTCCAGCTAGACTCGTGACCTGGCAATTCTGCATCTAGGCAGCCTGCTCACATACTTGGAACTTATTAGCAGCATACTATGCCTTCAGGCCCAGCTGGCGGAGGTGCTGCCCAGACAGCACCTTTGGGCCCTGGACAGATAATAGATCCGGGTCCTCTTAGCAGGGAAGCACAACAGCTGACTAAGGAGCAAAGGATGAGCAGTAAGTGACCAGGGAAAACAGAAGGCAGTGGAGAAACCAAATGAGGTGGCACAACTCAGTGAGGTCAACAGTCCTATAGACTCTGATGAATGCCTAATTCATGGTGGAAGCTTCGAGTCAAACTGACAAATAATTATTTTACGGTCAGGGGCTCTGAGTTGACTTCACTTGTCAAATTAATAACAAAGCTTTTTTCCATTCAGACTGATCTTCAGTCTCAAAAAGAATAAGAATTGTTCAGTAAATCAATTGGACAGGCAGTCCCACAGTAAAGGGACCAAGACTCGCTTTATTCTAAGACAATATGATAATCTCCCCAACTCTCATGCAGACCTGCAGTGAAGAGAATGGAACCTGCCAACAAGTCCAGGGTCATATGAACCATCACGTGCTTTACTTTCTCAGCATATCTGTGGAAATCTCAGAAGTTTATGGTCTGCTTCTTATCTTCCCTCAAGCTTCCAAAAACTTTCTAAGATGCCAGACCACCCACTCAAGAGTTAAACACCTGACATGCTGGGCATGTCCAGCACAGAAAGTCAACTGAACACACCTGTGCTCCAGTGCAGCCTCCCCGGCAACAGCTGCAGTCTAGAGGCTCAGCACACCAATCCAGAACCCACAAACACTCCGCAGACCTCCTGCCTCTCTGGACCCAGCAGTGGGCTTCCTCCCTCATCACACTCCCTGGAATTTATACATGCTGACACACAGGCATTTCCAGAAAGCAAGTTTTGGTTCAGGGAGGGTATAGCAAAGCCAGGTTATTAGAATCTCTGGGAAGTCCCGAGACTAAAAGACATTTACCTGTCTCTCACCTTTGCAGAAAGTCTGTGCCATATTTAAATGCCTAGTGGGAAGTTCTAAAAGTAAACAATCTTCAAGACTCCAGGCAGAGGCAATTTAAGCTAGACAATTTATTATTTAAATAACAAATAGTTATTCAGTATCTACTAAGATCAACACAAAGATGAACAAGACATTCAAAGAGTGAACGGATCTGGGATGTAAAGTCAGGCATTTCTGCCAGTTTCCCTTTTGCCCTAATGGGTCACCAAATTCAGAGCTGATGCCTGTGAAGTTGAGTGAGACACACTAATGAGATCCTGGGTTTGTCCAGAAAGAATTTGTGAAGAGAGCCGTTTGGTCAGGAACACACAGAAAGCTTATTAAAAGCAGAAACAGTGAGTTTAAAGTCTCTGTGGGCTGGGAAAATTACGCCAATGAAGTGTGAGTGTGTGTGTGTGTGTGTGTGTGTGTGTGTGTGTGTGTGTGTGTGTGTGACCTGTGCTGCCTGCCTCTCTCCCATGGGCAATATGGATTCTTGAATATATAGGAGAGGTGGGGGTTTCTTCCTTCCTGACTGTGCCCAGTTACCTAGAGTAAAAATATCTCAAATATCTAGGGGTATGGCCCAGACCCAAGTTGCTTAACTGTGGTCCATTTTAAGCTATGCTGTCCCAGCATCACAACTTTAACCATTTTCCCCTGGGCAGGTGCTGAGACAGTCCAAGAGGGAAGAAACTAGGCTAAAATTACCCACTGTCCACCATCTCCCCCAATACACCATACCTGACACTTATCACAAAGCCTTAGGATAAAGGAAGAATATGAGAGGTCACCAAGATCAATCCAATACTGGCATCTCCTTAACATCTCTCACCACTGGTCTCCACTCTAAGTCACTTATGATCAACCCAATGGTCAAGTCCTTGATTAAGTCCATCATTATCCTTCAGAAATAAATTCTCCCCTAAGGAAATGTCCTGTTTGCCCTACACAAAGAGGAGCCGAGACAGAGAGCTCTATGTCTGTTCATTCCTACAGTCTGTGAGGCTGTTGTGGATACACATAAGTGTAATAAATATATCTGAGATGGAAAGCACCAAATAGTGGCAATTCTCAGCTTCCCAAGACCAGTGAGGTGGATGAGCCATCAGTATTCAAACACCTACAGTCATTGATTCACAGACAGAATGAGATAACTAGAAAGAATGGGGATGGAAGGGGTAGAAGGGATGATAATAAAGATACATCTTCCAGAGAAAGCAATTATCAATGTAATAAATGTATGACCTTCATTTAAAATATTTCTCAAAATAAAAATTTAGTTACATTCATCCTGTCCTTTTAGGAAACAGGAAGAAAATAAATTGTGGAAGTTAAATCCCTCTTTAATCCTTTAGTCAGGTATTTATAGCTTCCAGTCAGGGTGGGAAGTAGAGAGTCAAGAAATCTATCCTCAAAGAGTCCTCAGTCCCACTGGGTTGAAGAGGAACATAAATGCAGATAAAACTATTAGAAAACAATGAGCAGGGTAATTATAGTCTAGTTTGAGTTCCAAGGATAAGATTTCAGAAACAAAACTATGGGCCAGTCAACAGCTCTTTAATACTTTGACTGAACCCAGATCAGGCAGAAAAGGAAGCAGTAAACAAAACATTCTCTTCTTTATCTCCAAGTGTATCTTCTCTATCAGTAAGTGGATTTCCTTTCAGAGAGTTTAAGACCTTGTGGGCAGGGCTACCTGCCCAGTTGAGGCCAAAGAGAAACAATGAATCAAATTAGGTCAGCATTGCTCTTCTTCCCAAAATAGTTCCTCTTCAAATAAGAGAGACAGTCCTGGCACAGCAGGTACACAGAGGTGTTTATAATCGCAAAGTCCTTAAGTTCAAACTTAGTCACTTTTCCTCTGCAACCCCAGGAAATGTTTCTCTCCTGCCCCTTCCTTCTCGGGACAATGCCTACAAGAGATGATGTAAGATGCTCTCAGAGGGAAGATTCAGCCCTTCCATCGCCCCTGTAAGTTCATGGACCTCTAGAGAAGTATCTTGGACATGACACCATTTCCCAGCTGTCATCTCTGCTTGAGTAAAGGCCAATGGCTGTGTCACAAGCCCCTTGTAAATATTTATTGACTCTAATGTGTTGGAAGGTCACATAACAACTTGGCATTCAAACAACCAGTCAGGAAACTCCAGTGTGAACTAATGTGTCCTTATTCTCTGGGTTTCCTGACAAAGCTATCTCCTCATTGGGGAGGGTCTCCTCTGAACTCACATTGAAAAGGTTCAGAATCTGAGTTATACCTATTTCAAGGACAGCTAGTGTTTAACCAGCTGAAGTTCCAGAAAGTGTTCTATCTGGAACATCCCTTGAACTCTATTGTCACCATTTTCCACATAAGGGAAAGGAGACTGAGAAATTAAGCAACTTGGCCAAGACTGCCCAGAGACTTGAACAGATCTAATTCCAAAAAGCCCTGTTCCTCATCCTCAAGGCAATCCTGTCTCCCATCACCAGCGTGGACTTTCTGAAGTATTAATGGAAGGCAAATCAGAGCACTACAGCATATCTGTGTGATTACGAAGCTCCTGAGAAGAGCCAGGGCCTGTAAGACTGAAGGAGTCCCAAAAGTCTAAACTGTGTTGACTCTATTTGCCAGCCTGGTGGAGAAACACCCAGAAAGCAAGGCGCCTTCTAATTCACAGAGCGAGCAGCTGCCCCCATCACATTTTCAGTTCCCAGAACCCACCTCCAGGACACTGAACCCCTGTCCATTTAGGGGTCCAGAGCCCAAGGAACTGTAAACAGATGGGCAAGTGATTTTGGAGGAGCCTGTTTCCTTATCTGCTCACCATTAAAGCTGAGACTTATAAACATAGAATACAGTGTTGTTCCTGAGTCATAAATGTAGGGGCTACAATTAATAATAATTAAGACTACTGACGATCAAGAACAAGAAACAGGACTTAACAGTTCTGGCTCCAGGTCAATCACAGCGCCACTGGTTTCCGCCCCACGGAGCATGCTACCATGGTTAATTTCTCTCCAGATGGCGGTTTGTACTTTTCCAGGCAGAATCTCATCTCACCTTTCTACAGCGCTTTGTGTTTTCCCAACGTCTGTCCTCTGTGCACAGAGGGCTTTGCAACACCTCCAAATTTACTGCCACCTACAGATTTAATTAGCAGACTGTTTACTCCCCCTTCACTGTTTGGAATATTTTAAGTAAAACCAGGCCTCCATTGAGCCCATGGGTACTCCACCCTGGGCCTCTGTCCAATCAGCTTCCTGGTGGAATAATTTTTGCCCAGCACCAACCCCAGGGCTGGCCCTTGTCCAAGGCAAGTCTGCGCTGTGAGCCAGACACTAGGTACCACGTGGCGGCCTTTCACCCTGGGGCTGCCTCAATGAGAGGAGACTGCAGAAGAGAGAAGGTGGTCAAGTGAAAAAAAAAAAATGAAGTGACATTCATTGAAGACAAAGCTTTAGAAGTAAAATTGCCTACAGGCAGGCTGGCTGAACACACATTTTTCAGGACTTCTTCAGGTATCCCATACCTTAAAAGAAACAAAAAGAAAATGGAGGCTAAAATGAAGGGAAATAGCAAAGAATTGGAAAAAAGAGGACTAACAGGAAGAAGGGTAGAAGAAAAGAGAATAATCTGCTTCTTTTTCACTATCAATGAACAAATATAAACTGAATAGGCATTTTATGTTCAACAGCACAGGAGTTTAAAAAAAGACAAGATCTCTTCTCACAAAGATTTTAGCATCCACCTGGGGAAATAAATCAGAAAGCAACAGCAAGCAGTGCAGGCAGCTAGTTGATTCTTCTGCAGAGCCATTCAATGATGCAAGGATTGACAGATGGTTCTGGCAATGGCACTGGAATGGAGATTACAGACACCTCCCCTTGGACTGACCAAAACCAGAACCCATCTTGGATGTGCACGTTTAGAGGCCAACATTGATGGTCCTTATGGAGATGACAAACCAACACACGAAATTTCATCTTGATATGCTACCCCTCCCCTCCTGTGCTACGCCACTGCCTTTGCATGCTGGATTAATTTTTCCTAAAATCTTTTCGGGTGGTATGACTAGTCTTCTTTATTGTTAGGCTCTTAAAAGGGAGTCGAGCAATTAAATATGCAGTGCTATTATTATTCATAATAGGTGCTGATTTCATGTCTAATCATCTAAATTTGCCTAAATTAATTTTGCTGCAGCAAAAACTCCTCTTTCCAGTAAGCTAGTTAGGAACACTCATTTTGTGGAAGTCATTCACCCTTCCACTTGTTATACTCCCTAAACCCTGAGAAATACACTTTGGGATGGCGGCAAGGGGGTGGGGTGGGCAACCAGAATTAAAGGATTTCTGAAATCAGAGCTCATTTGCCAGCTCTAACAGGTCATCCCAGGAAGATAAGTGGGCAGTCATTCTCTGGAGCAGGATTACCCCAAAAAAAACATAATGTTTAACTTTCTAGTAGCTACATTTTTTAAAAGAGGTTAAATAAAATGTAATGACCTATCTTATTCAACCCAGTTTTTCACAAACATGTCAACATGGCATGCCCTGGTGGAACAGTGGTTAGGTCAAGGGCCTCTGAAGGAGCAAGTCATATACCCTGGGTTCGAGTCCAAGGACCAAAGGGAAACAACCAGTGTGAACAACTAAATAAAATTAAAATCAAGATGCTTCCTCCTCCTCTCTCTTCCTGTTGCTGGCCTACTTACCTTCATTCCTGTCTATATCTTTCTTTTAGAAATATTTTTCCAACATACGATCAATATAAAAATGGAGATATCTTACATTCTTCTCTTTCTTATTTTGAAATGTCTGTAACTTATGCAATATAGCCCATCCTAATGCAGACTAGTCACATTTCAAGGGCTCAGTTGGCACCTTGGTGGACAATACAGCTATGGACTCTCTGGTTGCAATGTGTGGCCAGGAAAGAATCAGGTTTGAGAAAGAATTTCCAAAGTATGAGGGATTCCTGATCTCATAAATGCCCAGTTACAAGATATACTGAGCTTTCCTTTCATACTGCCCCTTCAAGAGGCAAACCTGCCAAGTTGGTCTGCCTGAAAAATCAGCCAAGACTCAGGAGAAGTATGCAGGGTCTGACATTTCAGGTCCAAAAACCTAATACAATGTGAGGGAAGACACAAAATATTTGCTGAGTCCCTCCTAGGGACAAGAAATCAGCCAGTGGCTGAAACAAAACATATCCAAACTCGCTATTAACATCTAAATACAACACACTGACCAGGGGACTTTTCTGTTGTGGCTATCCATGCCTTATTAAAAAGTCATTAAAACCCAGCACCAGCATAGAGAAAAGCATGCATCCTTAACTACAGGAAACAGAGGCCCTCAATTAATGGCCTGCCTGGTCAAAGTTCCAGGGCAAATCAAAGAACCCAAAATTAGCTCTTATGAATCTTAATTTCTAGCAGATCCTGGTGAAGTATAGGTTATATCAGTCACCTCCAGATGAGCACAGCCTACATACATCCCAAGGACACAGTTTCGCATCTCAGGTCCAGGGGGAACTTAGTGTTAACTAAGCATATTTAAATTAACTCTAATTGACACACCCTTGTGGCTCAGGTGGTCAGATGACAAAGGTGCAGGTCCTGTAAAACCCAAGGACCCATGTCCGAAAACTGGGGCCAGGGGGAAGAAACAGGAAAAAAAATTCATGAAAGGTATGGACATCAAGGTTTACAGAGCTTATGAAAAAATTACCCTATCTGAGGCACGGTGGAGTTGGGAACGAACTTGACCTACAATTTAAATACCCAGGTCTATCAGATTCCATAACTGAAAGATAGCAACAAGTCCTTTTAACCATTAATTCAGCCCAAAGACTGGTTCCCGGCCCTGGTTTTTCTCTGCTTCCCACTGACCTGATCCCTCAGAGAACTCAGACACACTGTACACCGCCCCATGGAAACAGAAGGCCACCAGACAAGCATTTCCAGCTGACATGACAGTTTGAGGTCCAGCCGTGACACGTGCTGACACTAAGATACTAGCTCATTACTCATTCTTTCCCCTCAACTGGCACCAAACTGAAGCCAGGATCAAGGAGGATGAAGATATAGAACGGATTTCAGGGTTTTGACACAGAGAGGCACACACAGATTTATAGAGGATAACAGTTATTATGCCAGCAGAGAAGTTCCCAGAAGGCTTTCAAGAGAAAACAGGCCTCTAAGGTAAAGGCTTAACATGCAATCAAGAATAGGCTAGAAGCAGAGAAACTGTATCTTAACAAAGAGGGTGCAGCCCACACTTCCCGAACTCTTAACAGGTGCCAGACCCATTGGAAACATCTACAGGAAATAATTCACTTACGCCTCACACAGTCCTGCAGATCGGTACTATTATTTTCCCCATTTGACAGATGAGAAACCTAAGGCTTAGGGGAAAATAATAAATTACACAAGGTCATTCTGTTAGTAGGTGGTCGAGCAAACAGTGTAAACCAGGCAGTGGTCCAACTCCAGGTCACTGCCCTGAGCACCACACCCCTGTGCCTGCACACGGGACATGTTGTAAATGTGCAAGCTGGACCTCCCTGGAGACCAGGAGGATAATTTAAACAAGAACCTTTGGAAGGAGGAATTGTGAAGACCATGGTAGATGACTAAACCCCACAACAGTGATCTACATGCATCAAATTCAAAGTCATCCCAGCGCTAATTAATCCAAATACAGCAGCAGCAGGGGCCAGTCTATATCCCCCCTGGGGTTGATTGGCAAGGTTGGGGTGAGCAAGAGGTGAGGCAGGAGCAGAACAGGAGACATATGCCAGGCCAGGAAGCTTGACCTTCATTTGATGAGCAATGGGTAAACTGTGATGGGCTTAGACCAGGAGTGACACCATCAGAGGAGCTTTAGAGGGATGGCTGACCTTCCCAGGGAAGATGCACTGGAGGTGAAACGGGGATGGCAGGGAAGGAGACTGTGAGTATAGGAGAGGGCAAGGAAGCATGTGTTTCCTAGGACTGCCATGACCAAACACAAAATGGGAAGCTTAAATCAATGGAAATGTATTATCTTGCTTCTGAAAGGCTGTGCTCCCCCGGGAGATTCTAGGGAAGAATCCTCCTCCTCTCTTCCAGCTTCTGGTGGCTCCAGGCATCCATAGCACAGAGCTGCAGCAATTTCTGCCTCCAACATTAAACCTTCTTCCACGTCTCCAAAGCTAACCCATGTGAGTTAGGGCTGCCATACTCCAGTATGAACTCCTCGTAACAAATGACATCTACAAAGATCCAATTTCAAAATACGGTCACATTCTGAGGTCCCTGCAGACAGACATGAGTTGGGGGTGGGGACATGACCCAACCCACTATATAGGACATAAACAATGGCAGGGGTCGCAGAGCTGATAGGAGGAAATGGAGGAAAGATGGTGTGCTATCTTTTCAAAAAAGAAAAGTGCATAAATTAGAATCTACACCTGTGTTTATATAAAATACTGCAAAAATTCACAAGAAGCCAAGAACCTGAGAGTATAGAAAGAATGGGATGAGCTGGAAAAGAATAAAAGCAAGACTTCTTCATGTAGGCTTCATTATAGTTTTTATCTTCAAACATGTAAAAGAAGCAAGACTTACCGAAAAGAAAATAGATGAAATTAATTACATCATTATCAACTCTAAAAAAATTAATCTATGGTTTGGTGTGTCCTTTTGGCTTAGTGGTTAAGACCAAGGCCTCTGGCTGGCACAATCCACCTATACCCTAAGGTTCATGTCTGGGTGGGGGTGTGGGGGCTACAACCAAGATGAACAACTAAATGAAATAAATGAAATGCTTCATCCTCCTCCTCTCTCTTCCTGCCTGCCTGCCTCTACTCACCTTCATTCCTGCTGCAAAGAAATCAGGACTGGGGCTGCCCTTTAGGGGTGAGAGAATTGGACACAAGGAAGGTTTGTGGGGCCTCAATGTTCTGGTGTTAGATCTGAGCACTGGTTACATCAATGTATTTGTAAGAATCCATTGAGTTAGACACTTAGGATAATGCACACTTTTCTGGATGACTATACTAGTTCAACTTCAATAATCTTTTTTTATAAGCAAATATATACACGAATGTCAGTAAACAGCTTTCTACTAGAAGAGCAAAATAGGGATGCTATCACCTACCTACAACAAAGCTCTCCCATCAATTATTCTAAGGGAGATGACACAGAATGCTGTCACCATGCAAGTTTTGTGTGTGTGTGTGTGTGTGTGTGTGTGTGTGTGTGTGTGTGTGTTATTTGTTTGCTTGTTTTTGTTTTTTAAGGAAGGGTGCAGGCAGGAATGAAGGCGGAAACAGTCAGGCAGGCAGAAGGAGAGGAGGAAGAAGATTTTTTATTTTATTTTTATTTAGTTGTTCACACTGGTTGTTTCCTCTCAGACCCAGTACCAAAGACCAGGAGTATGTGCACTGCACTCCTTCAGAGGCAACTGCCCTAACCACTACTCCACCAGGCTGCGCCACCATGCAAGTTTGATGTCATGCAATTTCATGGGTCCAAATCCAAGTACCATGTTTTAATATAACTTTCCCACCCCACAGGAAAGGTGGATACAATAATGTTTTTGGTGAGTGCTCTTTATTCGAAAGATTTGACCCCTATTTTCAAAGGTTGAAATTTTAGCTGCAAGCCAAGGGGGTTGCAAGTCCCAAAAAATACTTTTATGCCTTTCTCACTGAAACAAAACACCAAAAATGGATTTTCCACAAGCAGCTGTGGGAGGAGGGCCAGCCTGTCTTAGTGAGAGAGCCCGCGGGGTCGTTTGTTCCAGTCACCTACCATTCCTCCCCGTAATGGAAACACCAGATTTAAACAGGTGTCATAACAGTAAAAGGACCCCATAAATGGGAAACCCAGAAGGCCTCTCAGAGCTGGACAGCTGGTGTGCGAGTAAGGGTTACAGAACTAAGAGGTCCCCAGACTTCTGGAGTCTGTTATACTTCACACACACTTAAACATCCATTTGCCTCCATGAGCACATACACAACACATATATAAAACCTCTTAGCAGGAAATTTCTCCCATTCTTAAGTGGTCTTGCCTAAATAAAATACCTATAACTGAGTGCTCTGAGCTACTGCATCACATTAAATGGAGAAGAGAGACTGGGTTGGTTAAATGCACTGTCAACAGTACTGTGTGGCATCAAGGTCACATGGGCACACAGGTGATTCAGTAGGAGGATATGAAATGAGTGAGGCAGGGAAACAATGTTCTTGATTGAAGCAGAATATTTGGTGGGGAGGATCAGCTCCTCTCAGCCCGGTAATGAACCACATGCTACCATCAGCTGTGGATTTGTTGATCCAGGCTGTGTGGCCTGCCTCCTGGCATCTCCTAGACGCTTCCCAACTTTGTCATCTGTAAAATGGGGTAATAATACCCATCTCACAAAGATTTTTTTAAGAGAAGGGAGGAAGAAGTATCCTTATTTTATTTGTTATTTAGTTGTTCACATTGGCTCTTTCCTCCCCCAGACCCTGACCTCAAATCCAAGGGTATGTGACTTGCTCCTTTGGAGGCGACTGACCTAACTGTTGCTCCACCAGGCATACCAGCAAAGATGTTTTAATAACATAAGTAGTGGACATGCCCAACACAACAGAGAAGATGGATAAAAGGTAAACAATGTAACCAGCATTGTAAACACCATTTACAAAAGAATTGGTTCAAACTTGTAAAAAAATGACACCTCACTCTTTGCCCAGAAGAAAGTATAAATTGACAGACAGCATTTGATCATCAAGTCTCATGAATACCTCAAGAAAGTTCAATAAGAAAAATAACAAGGAACCACAACGAAACATTGAAAATGAGAAGAGATGGGAAATGGGGTAAAATTAAATTAGCTTCCTCTACTAGTTTTCTAGAGCTGCGTAACAAAATACCACAGACTGGTCAGCTTAAGCAACATAACTTTACATCCTCACGTTTCTGGAGACTGAGGTTCAAGACCAAGGCCTGGTTTCTCCTGAGGGCTGTCTTCTCAGCTTGCAGGTAGTTGCCGTCTCACTTGTGCTCGCATGGTGTTTCCCCTGTGTGCACAATCCTAGTGTCCCTTTGTATGACCAAATTTCTTCTTGTCAGGACACCTCAGGATGGACACCCTAACAACTCCATGTTTAACTTACCTCTCCAAATGCAGTCACCTTCTCAGGTCCTGAGGATTATTGTCAATATATGAATTTTGAAGGGGACGGTTGAGCCCATAACACTTCTCTAAACCAAAATTTGATTGTTCCTAGGACTAACAACCTCAGGTGATACATAGGACAGATGAAGGAGCAGAGAAGGTCTGCTGGCAAAGAGCTACTGGGGAGACAGGGAGAGCATAACAGGTTATAGAGTGGAGGGCAGATTGGCTTTATGCCCCCAGAGGGCATAGGCATCATGGTAAGACGTTCCATTCCCTGCAGGGAAAAACTTTCTAAAACTCACCTACTCAACCAGGGACCAGATTGCACAGGGCCATCTCTTCAGATTGACTTTTCTGTCTTCCTTTAAACGTTAGCTCACACATCCTCATTACCTCTCAACCTGGGAAGGGGCACCACAGTGTCACTCCACAAAGGGACCAGATCCCTCTAGGTCAGCCTCAGAAAGGGCAAGTGACTTGGCTATTCCAAGTCCTGTTCTTCCCTTACACAATAAGGGAACCACAACAAAGATTCAGGTGACATTTCCCAGCGAAGGGGTCACAGAGAAGATTCCTGGGTTAGAAAGCCTCATCAATCCTTCAGACTAACATCCCAGTCTACAGCAAATCACAGCAGAAGGTCAGGGATAGGTAGGAAAAGACTCCTGAAGACTGTTCTCAAGGTCAGCCTCTTCAAAATTAACCACACTCCAACTGTATGACATTCTAGACAAGAAATAAACTATAGACAGTAAAAAGGTCAGTGGTGACCAGAGGTATGGAGAAGGAAGGAATGAACAGGCAGAACACAGGATTTTTAGGGCAGTAGATCTACTCTACATTGAATCATGATATATGGCACCATACCCTTTTCCAAAGCCATAGAATGTACGACACCAGTTGAACCCTGATATACACTAGGGACGGTGCGACAATGATGTGTCAATGCAGGTTTGCAGACTCTAACAATGTCCTACTCTGGTGCTTATTACTGACAGCAGGGAAGGTTGCACATATACGGGGAAGTTATAAGAAATGTTCCAGGTCACCTACAACTAGTTCACCCACCAGTGTCTCAGAATTCTCAATGTTGCATTCCACTCACTTTTTTAACTTTTGGTTCACTAAATCAAAGACAAAGGACACTGGACGCTGGCCCTCAGAAACAACGTGTTTCTCCCTCCATTGTCTCACAGATGACGAACCCTAAGAAAGTTTTTCATTTCATTTGTTTTACTCTGGGGTATGTTAGATTTAAGAGGTAAGCCAAAGATGGTGGGTTTTTTTTAATGTAAAACAATGTTTAAATTAATAAGCACAGGCACACCCTGGTGTAAATGCAGTTAGGTCAGCCGCCTCTGAAAGACACAGTTCACACACATCCTAGGGACCCGGGTTTCCATCCTGGGTCTGGGGGAAGTAACCAATATGAAGAACTAAATAAAAATAAAGAGCTTCTTCCTCCTTCCTCTTCCTGCCTGCCTATGTTCACTTCGTTTGTGCCTATACCTTTCCTTTAAAATAAAATAGTGGTATGAACATAAAGAACTTCAAAAGAATCTTAAAATAATAATTAAAAAATACAACATAAATATTCAACCACTGCAGAATGGTTATCTAAGTGATCAGCTCACCAGAACCGGTGGCCATCACAAATGACAAGTATGAGAACAACTGTCAATTTATATACATGTTGACACAATGTTACCAACAATGAAAAGACACAAAATACAAAGCTGATCTGTACAA
The DNA here is from genome assembly GCA_004363575.1 of Solenodon paradoxus. Lineage (NCBI taxonomy): Eukaryota > Metazoa > Chordata > Mammalia > Eulipotyphla > Solenodontidae > Solenodon > Solenodon paradoxus. The sequence continues at coordinate 28,471 of RJWH01004435.1, read as the reverse complement.
GAGTTACAAATATACCACAAGGGCATGAAAAACAAGGATAAGAAGTGATAAATATTGGTAAAAAAAAAAAAACAAAGAAAGCCAAAAGCAACAAATGTGTTTGATAGCAGAAATGTAGGGGAATGTCTCCTTTTAAATGGACTTGACAGTCCCTACAATAATCACACAGAAAATAAAAGTACATTTTAAGAGTAAACTGGTCCCATTGCAGCACAGAGTCCCATCAGAAGCCACAAATGTGCCTGACCCTGCCCTGCTGCCCCTGCCCAGTAAATAGTTTGGAAATGCCAAAGCAGAGGCCGGCCGCTTATCTCAATCATCAATGTGTTCACTTTGTCCAAAACTGGTCACCTACTCCCCACTCTGTGGTCAAGTGCAGTGAATGCCATGCCCTCAACCCTGCACCACCTCCGAGGCACCCTCCTCCTTGAAGACCCCCCTTGCCATTCTTTGTCTCAGCCAATATTCACTCTCCTGATAACACCATTATAATTTCGATCTGCCCTCCTTCACTCACTCCCGCAATATCCCATTATTGTTCTAACCAGAGATGTTTCCATTTCTAAGTACAGAGTCTTCCATCTCCATCTGCTGGCGCTGCTCAGCCCCAAACCCCATGACCCTGATGAAGCCAAAGTCTGGAAGAGCTCATCTTGGAATCCGAGGCAGAATGGTGCAATGCCCTTGGATTTTTTTCTCTTGTTTTCTGGTCTCTGGGTATCTGCTGCTTCCCAACTGCTAGCCCTTTGCTATGGATTGCATCCTCCAAAACTTCATAGGTGTGTGGAAGTCCTAACCTCCGGTGTGATGATACTTGGAGGTTGGTCTTCGGGAGTAATTAGGTTTACATGACAACCTGATAGAACCTGTTTGATGGTATTGATGCCAGTATAAACAGAAGACGAGGGGCGAGATCTCTCTGTGTATATGCACCAAAGAAAAGCCATGTGAGGACAACCAGGAAGAGGGCCGTCAGTAAGAGCTCAATCATGCAGAGCCCCTAATCTTGGGGCTTCAGAACCGTGAGAAATAAATGTGTTATTTTTTTAAGTCAATTATTTTCTGACATTTTATTATAGCAACCTGAGCCCATGGACTCACCCATCTTCCTTCTCAGAGAATGCTGCCTAACTGGACTCCTGTTGGAGTATCAGATTCCTTCTGGATGAAGAATGCTCACTTGCAACCCGGAGACACCATAGGGAATGTGCTTTTCTCTAGTGTCTCCTGAGTACAGCTCTTTTGACCTCAGGCTTCTCTTAGCTGCCATAATCCAAGCCCACCATCTTGACAATGATTCTGTGCACCATGTATCCTGATGTTGCAAATTGGAGGCAAGTTTTCCAGAATATATCATGCCTCTCCAGTGTGCCATGGGCAAAGTCAAGATAAATATGGCTGTGACTTGAACCTCAAAGTATTTGTAGTCCAGAAAAAATTCACTCAACACAGGTAGAACAGGGGAATATATCAGTCATTAAACATGTTATATCAAGCAAATGGCATGAAGATGATTAATTTCAACCAGGCCTGGAAGAATAGGTAGATTGTGATAAGCAAAAATGGGAATAATCCAATTCTATAGACAGTGTAAGCAAAACAATAAAAGAACCGGAGACCTACCAGTACAAAAGAACTCCTGTTTCACTGGCTCAAAATTTTTGACAAAGGAGTACTAGAAGATGAAATAAGAAACCAGGGTGGGGACCAAAAGGCTAGTTTGAGTCTTGGGGAGTTTAAATATATGATGACATATCAGAATGAGCTTTAGGAAAATCCAATCTTTCAGAAGTAAGTACACATCCATATTCTATGCCCTTAATTGATTTAACCAGGTTTCTAATGGAGTGGCTGGACATTCTTTTAGTTGAATTGTGTCCCCCACAAAGATATTTTATGTCCAACCTCTAGTACCTATAATGTGATATTATTTAGAAATTGAATCTTTGCAGATATAATTACTTTAAGACGAGGTCATGTGGGATTAGAGTAGGTCCAACATCCAATAGCTGGTGTCTTTCTAAGAGAAAGGAGAATATTTAGAAACAAACACACAGCCATGTGGAGGAGACTAAGATTGGAATGAAATTTGCACAAGAACCCCTGGATCCAGCAGAAGCTGGAAGAGACAAGAAAAGATTATTTCCTCCAACCCTTGAAGAGGGCCTGGCCCTGCATCCAGGACTATGAGAGAATAAATTTCTATTGTCTTATGCCATCCAGTTAGAGGTACTTTTTATAGTAGCTCCAGGAAACCAACACATACATAAACTAAGCTTGATTGAAAATCACCAGTGCCTTAGGACCTTCAGAGATGATGGGACAGTCCAGGAAGTAGACTTCTCTGGCATCACTAGAGAAAGCAGGAAGAAATGAGGCACAACCAGGATGATAACTGTCAACATAAAACCATGTCTACCGAAAGAGGAGAACAGAGGGCCCAGTCAAGTTTCCAAGGTCAACAACCTTCTGATGAGTGAGGGGTTAGGTTCAATCCTAGGGGAAATGATATCCATCAACAATAGAACTAATCCTTCCACTGATATTTAATTAGTGGGCTTCTTGACCCCACTCCACCTCATCACCCTGGGCTTTCTCATCTTCATTCATTCTAGTCAAAATCCACATATTCTGTATTCATCCCATGATCCATGTTGTTGAGAGGAGCACTTTGCTATTAATCCCCATGTATAAGTGGATTACAATACAAAAAAATATATACCTTGAGAGACTGTTTTCATTAATCACCACCTACTCAACAATGAACACGCATGTAATTAAGGCAATTTTTCTGATTATAAAAAATCCCTATTCACTGTAAAATCTTCCAAAGGGAAAGAAATTATGCATATAGAAATAAAAATCACCCTTAAACTCAACACTAAAATTGTTGGTATTTAGTTAGTATTTACTATTGGTGCTTGATATAATTGAGAGAAATACTTCATAATTAAAGAAAAAAAGAAACTGAGGAGAAGCCAAAGAAAGGGGGAGCAAGGAGGGGTGCCATAGAACACCTGAGAAAAAAATAGAGAAGGGTGAGCCCAGGTAATCAAAGGCCAATAACCATTTTAACACTGCTAGAGGTCAGAGAAAGTTTATTCAAAAAAAAAAAGAAATTCAGAGATATGAATCTATAGCATCCTTAAGTCAGTTGCATTTCTCAGAGTTTAAAACTATTAAACTTGACTAGAGTCCTAATTAAGCTCTCCATTTCAGCATTCCACAAAATAACTTTTGTATGCTTGAAAAATCTTAATATTTCCTCAAGAGTTCACTTTTTTCCCAAATGATGGTTTTCTAGCAATCAAGACGATATCTTAAGTCTTTGGAACTAGTCTTCCCCAGCCCCTGCAACCTTTAACTGTCAAGGCTGTGATCTGGGCTCCAGAAAGTCAGAAAAAAATGGCTCCATGTGTTGTATTAAAGATCAAGTCCGCCTGCTCTGAATAGCTGGTTTCAAGTCACTAGGAGGCCCCTAAATTCACTTTTCCTGACTTGGATGGCATTCAGAACTGTTCTATCATAGGATGAAAAGACAAGGATTACTGCAATTAAAATTCAGAGGTTGTCCAGAAGTAATCATTTTAGCCTTTCTCACTTTAATAAGCTGTGATAATTTAGTCCAGGTTTAAAAATGGATCATTAACTTGGATTTCTAAAGTCTTTGACAAGAAGACTCTAGACTCCTGATACTAATCTGCAACAGAAACAAAGTTCATCAGATTTCTGACTGTTTTGTCAGAAAGGAAGTCATCTGTGGATTTTTATTTGAAGTGAGCTGAAATCATGCAACGGCTCCCACAAACCTCCTTCTTGAAGCTAATCTGAACAGTTTGGTATAACTGGTGAGGTTTCACAGGCCCAAGGTTGTAGGCAGTTTCAATTTCCAATTACTGCAGCTAACAACTGGGGATGAGGGAAGAAAAAAAAACACAGGTGAATTTTTTTACTCTATTTTAAAATGATTAGATGGTTAAAAGCTTTGGTAAAGTGAAACCCATAATTAGGAAGTTTTAATTTTTCAAATGATAATAAAATGGTAAAGTTCAATTGATATAAATGTGAAATTGAAAGGATCACTTCTAATCAGAGATTTCAAGAAGTTATTCTAACATTCACAATACTTTTTTAAAATGTCACAGATCTTGCACCACACTTGAACCAAATTTTTCTGAAAATACTTTTAATGTTCAATAAACTGCTTAAGAGGAGGAGCACTATAATGCTCAAACTGCAAAGACTTTCCTCCTGGCTTACCCTGGTGGCTTGGATGTTAAGCCAGCAGCTGAGGTGTGGACCATACACATTCCAAGAACCTCGGTCCTCAGCCGAGGACTAGGGGGTAACAAACAAAAATATAAACAAATAAATAAAAGTGCTTCCTCTCATCTTCCTTCATTAAAAATTCTTCCTCCTCTCCCTTCAAAAAAATTTTGTTTCCTCCCACATTAACCACAGAAGAGTTGAGGGCTAAGGATGAGCCTTCCCTGATACACTTATGAGCAATATCACAAAGTCATTAACAAGATGAACTTGCTCAAGCATTGAGAAGACCAAAATGCCTGAAATTATCTAAATTTTTAACTGTCTGTCCTAAAAAGAAATTTTAACTCTAGTTAAAATTTAAAAAATAAAATCCAGGATACCTCACTTGCAAACATATAGAAAAGGTAAATTCCTTTCCTAAGTAAAGAAATGTAAACCTACACTCTAATAGTGCTGGGTCTTTCGAAGGCAGGGTTTCTCAGCCTCAGCTCAGAACTGAGTGACTACAAACCAACAATTCTTTGTTCTGAGACACTGTCCTGTGATTGAGGATATAACCACATCTCTGACCTCAACCAGCTAAATGCCAGAGTTCCCTCCCACCCCAGTGTCACAACCAAAAATATCTCAAGACACTGACAAATATCCTCTGCTGAGCAATACTGCCCCCTGTTAAGAACATCTGTCCTAATACAATACAACGAAACATATCATGCAGCAGAAATGCAACACCCAAAAGCTAATACCCAAAGATAGGAAGCGGACTTCCAAACTACTTTCCAAATATTCCTTCATATAGCCTTGGTAAATAAAAGGAGTGAGTCATTCAGAGTTTTATAAGTAAACGAAGCATTGCTCTTTTTTAATGCGAAAGCAGAACTTTAAAATGTTGCCCATGCTCCTTCTCTCAGTCTGTCATGCCAGTAGAACTGTGGAAAAGAAAATGTAGAGCATATACTATGGAGTGAAAGTATTGACACAGTCATAAGTAAGCAAACTTTATTGATTTTCAACTTTCGAAAAGCAAACAACGTTCAAAGGATTACATCAGGAAAGTGCAAAGACAATCACAGAATGGAGAAAATGTCTACAAATCGTATCCCTGAAAAGGGACTTAAAAAATACATCAAGAATTTCTACATTTAAAAGCACACCAAAATAATTTAAAATGGGCAAAGGGTCTGAAGAGACATTTCTCCAAAGAAAATATGCAGCCAATGAGGACATGAAAAGATACTCAGTATCCTTATTTATCAGAGAACTACAAATCAAAACCACAGAGAGGGATCACCTCACCCACTAGTAATGGCTATAATCAAAGACAGACAATAACAAATGTTAGCAAGGATGTGGGGAAAATGGAATCATCATACATAGCTGATGGGAATATAAAAAGCTACAGCCATTTTGGAAAACAATTGGGCAGCACCTTGGGTGAATCATAGAATTACTATATGACATAGCAATTCTACAACTAGATATATATCCAAAAAATATAAAACGAATACTCAAATATTTGTATACTAATATTTAGAGCTGTTAACTATTCACAGTAGCCCGAAGTTCCAAAAATTTAAAAAGCAGACCAAATGTGCATCAACTGATGAATGGATAAATAAATTGTATCTGTAAAATGAAATATTATTTGGCAATAAAAAGTACTGATACACAGACGATTCCTGAGAACATATAGTTAAGAGAAACAAAGTCACAACAAACAACATAGCATAGGATTCCGTTTATACTAATGTCCAAAATAGACACATCTATAGAGACAAAAAATAGATTTGTGGTTACCAGAGGATAGGGGTGGAGGGAAATTCAAGTGATTATGGGTTTCTCTTTCAGCAATCAATTATGGTGATGATTATGAAACTCTTTAAATACACCAAAAACCATTGCGTTGTACGCTTTAAAGAACTGAATTGGTGCATCTTCATGTCTCAGATGGCTGAGGCAGCTAAGGTGCAGACCATGTAAAGTCCAAGAACCTGGGTTCAAGACCCGGTTGGGGGCAGGTGTGCACACTGAATGATATAGTATATAAAAGGTATCTTAATAAAATTGTCATAGAAATACAAAAACAGCAAAAGACAAGAAATAAAAGATTGCATCACATTTATAGAACACAATGTTACCAACCTTGATGGCTGACAAAAGTGTTATATTCAGAAGGAAAGGTAGATCAAAACTCGAACATTCTCATTCTACAAAGGGAATTGCTTAAAGTCACTATTATCTGTGGAAACTAAATTAAAAGTATGTAAGCAATATTAATATTGGATTAAAATACATATAAAAATTGTAAATAGAATTATCAAAAATTTACAGAATGGACCCATTCCCCTGTTGGAAATAGCCCTCCTTGATCTGTCTCTTTAAGGGTATAATATCGTCAATACATCTCACTTGCTTTTGCTTTTAAAAAAATCTACAGAATGAAGAAAAAAACTGAGATACCATAAGTAGGCTGAAATGTCATTTAGCATAACTAAAGGCAATTAATGAAAAAGGCATATGCAATATTATTTAGCAATATTGTAACAAACACTAGCAGTGAACCATAGTGATTGTTTCCAGAGTAAAAGAGTAGATGGAAATAAAACAACCGCTGCTTTCCATAAGTTCATCTGTTCTGAGTTTGCTCATATGGAATTATCACTGAACACACTGCCTTCAGAATCAGATCAAACTTGCAATTACCTGGGTTGAGTAATGTGCATAAAAATACACTTTATGTCAGAAGAAAATATAAAACTGAATCATCATCAAGTGAAAGTGTGATTTCAGCATAGTGGAACAAAATGAACTCAAGGGTCATAGCCAAAGACTACAAGACATCTTGGAAAAGTACATTAAATCCTTAGGAGAACAAGAACTATGTCCCCATCCCCTAGGATGTGCATGGAAGACAGTGGGGCTCTGTGCTTATCAGAACCCAACAGACACGTGAAAGAACTCCTTTCCAGTTTTACTTCCAAGAATACCCTTGTGTCATGTGAAGAGATGGAGATGCATATTTAGCAACAAATGAAAATAAAAACTAACACTTTACACTCCATTAGTTGGCTCAACTTGACATTCAGCCCCAAACAAAACAAACCCACATGAGGTCATGATGAGAAGAAACCCAAATGCAGGCAAGTGCTCTCCATCAGCACAGGTCATGCAGTGGTGTCAAAAGAGGTCATGTCCCCAGGACCTGGATGGTCAGATTTGGGCTGGAATCTCTCCCCCAAAGATCCTGAAGGCCTCCATCAGTGCTGGAGAAAGCGAAGGCAATACAGACCTCTCCTCCCAGCCTCTCAGACTCAACCCAGATATCACTGCCAACAGGGCCCCTCCCGTGAGATGCAAAATCCAAACCAGTGTACCCCTGGTCCTGACAACTCTACAGTGAGGAGTCCCAGACTCATGACTCACCAGGACCCGACCCCTTCTCAGGACTGACCTGGTGGATTTCAGGGACTAATTATCACCTCTGCAGAAAGCAGGGGAAATAGGAACAGGAACTAGAATTCATCTGTGTTTATAAAGTCAGCAGCTGTAGGCCGCTATAGACTAATCTGTCAGCAGGACAGTTCCAAAGGGAGGCAGCCATTGCAAAGGCAGGGTGTTTCCATGGGATGTCCTGTCTCCTCTCTGACCACAAGAGCTGTGTTTGGGGATTTTAAGGAGAAGTTATTGAATTTCCATGTCCTAATCAACATCAACTCACCCATTCCAAGCCATGTTTGACACCGAGGCCCACTGTCTCCTAATTATATATTTCCCAGCACACCTGTACAGTGACTCTTTGGTCTTGAATAAAACAATACTCACTGGTGCAGAGATAGAATTAATGTAGGTGAGCCATTCTGAACAAAGAGACCTCTTCTTCCCTTTGTTTCTTCTTCATGAATTCAAAGTGCCCCAGTTGGAAAACAGAGATCTCTTTCATAATATACTTCATATTATATTTTATATATTTATGTTTTGCTGGGCTCCAAAATGCTAGGACAACCTTGCCAAACTACACCCAAGTGTCCCTTAATGGAAGAAACTCTGTGACAGCATCAAGACACAAGGGGCCTTGACCCACTCTGAAACTGAGGACAAGCTCAGCTGAAAGAGCTTTCCTCCCACACAGTTCCTCCCTGAATCATCACTCTTTCACATCCTTTAAATCCACACAGTTGATGGGCACTTATTTCAGACCTATACAGTGGGTCGCCTAACTTGGACTCTGCTACCATGAACCCCACTTGCAAAAGAATGCAAATTCCCCAGCTAAGCTTCACATAATTGGGAGGCACCTCACTCTACCTAGCAAAAAGAGTTCCAGATCTTCTAGAAGAATCTCACACTAGCACATGCATGAGCTGAATCTCTCCACATGCCCGGTCTAGGCTTTTATGAATGTCTTCATGAGGCCCCTGGAGTCCACAGAAACAGAAAAAGTCTTATACTAGAGGGTGTGGGAGAAGGTGCAGAGGTTGGGAACAGAGTGGAAGGGGCAAACCCACGTCACCCATAATATTGTGTACCCTTTTACACTACAACTGTGTTTTATTTCTAAAACACTCTGGTCCTCGCTCAGTACCACTTTATTTCTGAGTGCCCCCTTTATTTCATTTAGACAAAAAGAAAGAAACTTAAAATAAGTGATTTGGCCAACAATGACAAAAGAGCATTTAAAACACAGACATTATAAATTTTAGAACCGAATACATAAGGGACAGAATGACCTGAACCTTGGATTGGTAAAAAACAGAAAAATGCTCCTGGAGCTTTGAAAATCTTTATTTCTGACATTGACTTTGATCTTACTGACAGGGAGTAGGGGAGATACACTGAGAAACATAAACTCTATTCATTTGCTTAAGTGAGAGAAAAAAAGAACTTATAAGTAAACATGTAATACATATACATACACATCTAGTGAAAGTGTTTTAGATTCCAGAATCCAAATGACTGGAGACAATGAAAATACAGGTCTTTCTCAAACAAGATTGAATCTCTGGGGTTCAGGATCCCACAGCCTATAGAAGGCAAATTTCCTTTCTGCCTCTCACCCTAGCCCCTCCCACATCACACCCCCCAGCCTTTACTGACTCTAGGTGATGCTTCCACAAGACTGCTGGGTTCTCACACAATTCCTCATCTGGCAAAGGAAAGCCTTGACCCGTGCCTCTATTAAAGCTCAGTCTCACGGAAATGCTTCAGCTGACAGAAGCTGCTTACAGGAGAAAAGGGTGCGGTGTGAACACATGCACCCACAGCCTCTCAGCAAAGCTCTGGGAAAGAATACCTGACCAGGAATCCAGGACACCAGGGATTCAATCAGCTCAGCAGACTACTGGAACTTGAAGGGTGAGGCAGTGGAGGAGACAGGTCAGAGTATCTTTATAGCTGGAGGAGGGAAAGGGAAGGGACAGGGAGAGAACAGAGAGAGGAGGACACGTCTTTGTACTAGCTCTTTGGATGAACATTAGAAGAGAATTCAATTGTCAGCTAATGAGATTTCCTAACCACATGTCCCTTTAAGTCTGGGCCCCCAACTGATTTCACCCCAAGACAGCAATGGGGCCAAGCTGACTGCAGGATCCAGAAGGCCAGAGAATTCCCAGAACAAATGCAGGAAGGATGCGAATCAATCCTGAGGGAGTGTAACTCTAAATAGGTTATCACTTTTACTAATTGACACCTAGCAATAATGCCGCTGGTCCCTTAGCCTGTAAAGATTTGGCCTCCACTTGGGGTGTGGAGGGAGGCCCAGGGGAACAGAGTGCAGAGAGCATTCACTGTAAGATTCTGCAACCCCCAGACACACTGCAAGTCTCATGCCTCATTTTGTTTGTTTACTTACTTGTTTGTTTTGCCAGTAAAGGGCCCTGGGTCTACACTCATAGGCTGCATTATTGGACTCTGTTCAATAATTTCCCCCAATAGGCAAAAGGGTGTAAAAACATTTTTTTCCATAGTCAAGCCTGAAACTGTCCTTCTTTTAAGTTATTTATCTGATTATGGAATGTTGAGCGGTTTTTCTTGTTTCTATTTTTCTTGTATAAAACTGACATCTTACTTTGCCTAAAGAAAACTAGCAATGAAGAACCGGCAAAGTGAAGGAAAAAACATCTCAAAACACAGTGTCAGTAATTTGAAGACATTCAAGAACATCAATTCTCTTCCACCTTGCTACTCAGCAACCTCCCCTAAGGTTTATTTGTCCTTCAAAGATAATTACTTAGAAACTTCAGTGTTTACTACCCAAAGAGGATGTTCTTTACTGCAGGGCACAAAAGTGCATGTTCTAGAAACCTGGGAATTACCAAAATTCCTCTACAAGACACAGCTCAAATGTCACTTCTACCAGGAAGTAAACTCTCCCTGCCTCTGGTATCTCTTTCTTCAAACTTTCCTCAGTCCAGGGTTAATCACTTGACACTGAGGCCAGAAGTCTAGCGGGCAGACCTTCCTACCTGGATAAGTTTTTCTCCAAACCCATGCCTGGGCATCAATATAGCCTTGAGGAAGAAGGTAGGAGAGAAAACACTCAAACCTAACGGAAATTCAAAACATAAATAAGAGCTGTAAGATTAGCAACTGCTAGAGAGAAACCTAAGGCCAGGTAAAACAAGGATTTTTAAGTGGAAAGCAGCAATCTTTCAGGATTTTTAAAATGAAAAGATAAAAAGGGTCATAAGTAAGTGGAAAGCCTCAGAGAAGTGGAGGGGCTTGGGGGGACCAGTCCTCTATAATAGATTCTAACAAGGAGTTCATTCCAGTATTTCATGCAGGGTGGTCACTATGCCAAGCAGTTCAATTACATTGTCATCACCCACTGGATCCAGAGGGATGCTCCTTATCCCACTTTACAGATGCACACACTGAGACACGGGGGTATTAAGTAGCTTGACCCGGGTCACCAGTTTCTGAGCAAGTATTAAAACTCTGGTTTGTTCGACCTCCGTGCCCAGGCACTCAGCCTCTTCTCCAGTTTGAATAAAGTGTGTGCCAATCAGAAAGCGCCAGTAACCGGATCCTGAGTGCCTTGACTCAAGGGAGTCAAGATCATGGCTCAGCAACACCGCGTGGATACTGGGGAGGCGGGAATCGACTGGACAGCATCCCCAAGGACTCACGCGCCTGTCCTTCAAGACTTGCCAGCAAGCAGGAAAAGGTCGACCTGAACCGATCCTGTGGCAAGGCCAGAGAAAGCTACTGAAAAGGCAGAGAGCTTGGCCAGTGAGCGTTCCGAAGGCCGCCCACCTCGAGGGCGACGCTGGGTGCAGAGGACGTGGGGGCACTAATCCAGAAGGGAACTAGGCGCCAAGGAGCAGTCTACCAGTCCTTTCCTAGCAGCATCTCTACTGGAAGCCAGGGGAGGGGGCGTCACCTGACAGCAAGCACCAACTTCTCTGGCTCGGAGGGACGCTCAGCTCTAACCCAATGGCCAGGTCTGTAAACAAAAGCGGGGCCCACGCGGGTACCTCTCTCGATAGCTACCGCGAGGCACAGCATCTGAGCCGCCGTCCGGTGAGAGGACGAGGTAGGGTCTGGATTCCACGCGGGGACCCAACGCACAGATCCCAGATTCTGAGCCTAGACCAGTCATTGTCTGCGGGCCCCGCAGAAAACCGCTGTCAATGACCCCTCCAAGTCAGCCGCCGACCTCGGGCCCCGGAAGCCCACCCCTCGGTTCCCAGTCCCACGCGTCCAACCTCCAGCTGGGTGTGGATTATCAAGGTGAGCTTGCAGGCAGCGTCGCCAGAAACTCGGGCCTGGAGGTGCCCAAGACAGGGACGGACACACAGCCACAAACGCACGCGCCCTCCCCGAAGTTGATAAAAATCAGCCAAGGAAAACAGAGTGCCGCCACTGCCGCAGGTCGCCTCTGACCTCCTGCTACCGGGAAGACCCGATGACACCCTCTGGGCACTGTCACCTCCATTCGGCTCACACACCTGGCGCCGCGGTTTCGTTTCCCTCCTGGCAGCTCCTTTCCCGCAAGGGAGGTATCCGCTCATCTCCCCCACGTCAGTTCCCTACCGCCCAAGAGTGTGAACCGGGAAACAATACACGTAAAGCTCAGTCGGGGGAGCTAGGACCCGCCGGGAGTCCATGGTGCGGGAAAGCGAGGCCACGATAAGCCAATCCCTGGCAGAGAGGTTCTAGGTTTACTACCCGCAGTCCAAGACGCGGCTCCAGCCAGTCGTTCCCTACCCCGCGAAACCGCGGTACTCACCCGCGACGCTCCTGCAGTTCTCCGCGACGGGACCTTCGACGATGAGGGACCGTGAGGCGCTCGGGGCTGCGGGCACCCAAGCGATTGCCGCGCTGCAGAGCTCGCGCCGGACGGCTGCGGCGCTGCTTTCCCGTGCACTCCCGGCCTCTCGTGCTCTGCCAATGAGAGCTGGCTGGACTCCTCCGCCTGCGGCCTAGGGGGCGCGGTTGCGCGATCTCGTGGGAAACGGAACTCCGATTGGGCCGCCTGACAATCGCTCCGCCTCCGGACAGCCAATCAAAAGCGGCCAATGCTGGAGCGGGGCGTTCGGAGTAGGACTGGAGAATGACAACAGCGCACGCTGCTTCCCAGGCTCAGGCTCACAGAAGGAGGGATGTGGGAACCGCGCGCTGCAGAGCTGCCTTCCCAGGAGGGTCCGGCAGCTTGGCTTGGGGAGAGGGGAAGAAAATAGAGGAAGCAAGGCGGGCTGGGGAAAGACGAGGGACCCCCTAACAAAGCAGTTTGGGGAGGTCCTAGTGGCATCCGCCTCCTCCCTCAATAGGTCCGTGAATCTGCCTGTCACCATGCATAGGTGGAGGTGGCCAATGACGTACAGATCTGGAGCTGGAGTTGGCGCGCGCGCGCATCTCGACATTGGTGGGATTGGTCGGAGGTAAAGGATTTTCCTGCCACCTAAGGCAGCGAGGGAAGGGGATGGAATGGGGGAGGGGAAGATTTAAAAAAAAAAAAAAAACACCGTTGTACCTGGAACACGTGGTCTGAGTTGGGAGTCAAATGTCTGACTCTTGGGGGAGACAAGAACTTTCTTAGGAAAAGGGGAGGATAATCGAAAAAGGGAAAACTAAATCTCTTTCTGTGGATCCTGGAGGATATTAGATGCGCACCGGGCTACAAGTAGCGCCCGGTGACCTTAACATAATACTGGGGAGACCGAGATTCCCCGGGTTAACTCATATTGTCCTGTGAGTGAACATGAAATCACAGCCTGGGACTCGGGGTCTCACATTCGTCTTCTGGCAGCAAATACATGTCTAGGACAAGGCTCACACAGACCTCCTGGTCTCATCCTTAAAATCCGGAAACGGTATTAACCAGTTACTTTTGCCAGTCGGTGACAGACAGGGAAAACCTAATGGCCAGGGCTGGCTTCTAGGGAAAGTTCTTCCCCACATCTGACCAGTGTTTCGTCCTCTCAGCGCTTTGGACTTGAACATTAAGATCAAAGGCTGGTGTCTATATTCATTGCAAACTGATTCTCTGGATTTGTCTATAGGACAAGGAACCACCTCCCAAACCCAAGCCCTACTCCAGATCCTGTCTCTCTTGACTACATCAAAGTCCTGCCATCGCTTCTACCTTTTGCTTCCTGAAATCTTTTATAATTCACGAAATGATCCTTCTAAGCAGAAGAATCTAATTTTGCTTTCTTAGTCTCTTTATTGCCCAGAACACCCCTGCCCTCACAATTACCCTATATTTGAATAATTCCCACCTATTCTTCAGATCACAGTTTAACTGCCAGTGCATGTATACTGAAGCTGTTTGCCAAACTCCAGCTGTACAGCAGACTTGTAAACCTTGGAAGCTAGAGACCCAGCTCCCCTATTTATTGTCTTCCTTCCCATCCGCACAGCCTTCTCTTCCCTCCAAAATCTTGTCTTGCTCTCTGAATCATCCCAGTGCTTAGCATGGTATTTATCACATTTGGGGCACTCAAAAATATTTAATCAGAGAATTATAGGGAACTATAGAGGCAATAGTTTTGAAGACTTGGAGTACTTTTTAAAATATCAATTTGAGAAGAATGATTGATAGTGTGATATTTCCACCAGATCCCATGATGATTGGTGCAGAGAATAAAGTTTGGGGGATTTTCCAAGACTGTTCAAAAAAAATACCTTCATCTCAGCCAATATCTTGCTCAAGCTTCTAAAAGGAAAATCATTTTAAATGTTTTCTTTTTGTTTTTTGTTATTTCTATTTTTTCTTTTTGTTTTCTTTTTTTAAAGAAAGGTATAGGCAGGAATAAAGGCGAGTAGACAGGCAGGGAGGAAGAGAAAGGAGGAAGAAGCACTTTATTTCTTTTATTCAGTTGTTCATCACTGGTTTTGGGTGGGGGAGACCTTAGAATGTAATGAACTGTGCCTGCTTTAAACTACCAGACCACCAGGGTGCTCCTAGAAAGCTTTTCATCCTAGAAGAAAAAAGCAATTTCTTAACCTATTAGAAACCACCATCTTGGAAGGGCAATATACATTCAATATATGTAAATGGGTAAAGGGTTTTTTCCCAAGGAAGTTTAGAAGTGCATTTGGCCATGTCCTCGAGCCAGGCTGCCTGGTTTCAAACCATAGCCCTGTCATTTTGTAGCTGTGACCTTAGGTCATTTACTTTGGACCCTTGTGCCTTGCTTTCCCCATCTATATAATTGAGATGATAATGGCCCAGTGCATAGTGCTGGAATGAGCTTGGGTAGACAAATATTAATAGTATGCTCAGAAGAATGACTGATACCTAGTAATATTAAATGATACTTATTGAATATGTAAACAACTTCTATGGACACAGTGGCAGGACCCACTGGAGTTTCATATGTTAGCAAGAGGTTACTAAAGACTTTCCTGGAAATGAATGCTTGGGTCTCTCTTTACCTCACGGAGGACTGCTGCCACCTTGGCAGGGGTGACATTATTGCAAGGTGAGCTTCTGGTGAGTCCTCTGCATGGCCATGGGATGGCCTTGGGTGAAGCTCTTTCTGCTCTGAAGGAACTCTGAGTTAGACTCCACCATTTCACAGCTCCAGGACTTTGAGCAAATTACTTAATCTTTCCTAATCCTTGCTTTTCAATTCTCGGTAATGTCATCCAAACTGTAAAGATAGTGAGAGGATTCCAATGAAGCACATACGTGGCACATAGCACACACTCATAACAGTTACCAATTGGGTTCTCTAAGCTAAACTCTCTAAACCACAGTACCCTTATCTCTAAAATGGGGTAATAACGTTTAATTAAGTGGTTGAAAAATCTGAATGAGACGATGTAAGAGAAATGCTCAACCCTGCCCATAAAAACCACCATGTGGACTCCATCATTCGCTCCTGACCTGAGCCCCACCTCCACCAACATGTCAGGACATGGTGTCTCACTCTGCTCAGGGCTGGCCATGCACATGTTTCCACTGAGGTGGATGGAGCTCACTTGAATCAACCTTTGGGTCCATTTCTTGTCCTCAAAAACCCAGAAAACTGCTGCAGGCTCCTGAGCTGTTTCCTGTCTCTGCTTCACAGAGTGTGATGCTGCTTCAAATTGTGGCAAGAACATGGGACATTTTGATGAAAACACAGACACATGCCATCTGGCAGGGTATTCTGGTGTCCCATCTCCTAAGGGTACTGTTGACATCCAAAGAGAAAACAGCATTGCACTGGAGGGAAATGAAGTGGGTAAAGGAAGAAGGAAGGGTTTAGGATAAGTAAGCAGAAATGACATTTCTATTACATGACACACATTTTCTTCCCCACAGTTTCCTCACTAAATACAATGGTAACTGCATCACAACAGTGCTCCTGAACAAGGCTTCCTCTTAGCCCCCACCCTCCACTCTCCTGACCCTGTGTTGCCGGGTTCCTGACCTGCTCCTGAGGGTATGGCTGTGGTTGATTTCCTTAATGCTTGTGTTTGTAACATCAGCCCTCTTTAAGGATACAAAGCCTCCTGGGAGAAACAACAATATTAAAAACAACTCTTAGATGTGGTATATATATATATATATATATATATATATATATACACACACACAATGGAATACCAGTCAGCTGTAAAAAAAAAATTAAATCATTTGTGACAACAATAAGTGAAATAAGTCAGAAGAAGAAAGAGAAATACTGAGTGATTGCACTCACAAAGACAATAATAAGAAATAAAGCAAATGAACAGAAGCCAAAACTAATCATTAGGATTTTCCCTCTTTTTGTGAATCTAGATAGGGGTCTACCAATTTTGTGGGTTATTTTTATTTTCAAAAAACCAGGTGAGCACTCTATCTGAATTCAGATCTTCTTAAAATTCTCAGGTGATTCATTTGCACAGTGAACTTGGAAAACACATCAGTTCTCTTTAAAGATGCAAAGTCTCCTAAAGAAACAACAATATTAAAAACAACTCTAAGATGTGGTATATACATACATGTGGAATATTACTCAGCTGTAAACAAAAGATGAAATTGTATTGTTTGTGAAAGCATGGATGGAGTTAGAGGTTATTATGCTAAGTGAACTGTGTCAGAAGGAGAAAGACAAATACTGGGTGATTGCACTCACATGCAGACTATAAATAAACAAAGCGGAAAAAAAAAAAAACAGAAAAAATATCTAGCTGTTGGACACTGGCAGCACAGCTGAGGTTCCCAGAAGGGAAGTGGGTGGAAGCAAAGGGTATTGGAGTCCAATGGGTATTTAGAAATTTAGTGGTGGGTGAGGTGTGTTATCCCATATTTGATGAATGGTGAACTTGCACATGTAAAACTTTTATTATGTTGTAAAGCTGAATATACCTCCATTTAAAAAGCAAAACAAAACATAACCCCTCTATTTTTTCAGTAAAAGAACTCCTTTAGCCACGTCTTTCTCACCTGAGCACAGATGTTGGAGTGGGTAAGAGAGCATCCAGAGAAAGATTTGAGAAATGAGACACTTTCACACCCAGGATAAACCTTCCATTAGTGACAAAAAACCAAAGAAAATCATGTTAAACTTACTGTATTATATACAGATAAAGATTTACTATCATGTATGCCTTAAACCAGTGGATAATACAATACAATATTCCTTCAACAAAATCAGTACATAAAAAAATGGGGAAAAAAAGACCAAGGACACGTAAATTTGCAAACTCACAGACCTGACCAACGCAGACACGGTCTGGTCAGAGGCTGGACAACCTCACAGCGACCGAGGAGGAACTCACCGTGCCTCCGCTTTGTACTGTGCGTGGTGACATTTATTTTCTGTTTTCCCTGAACTCGCTGTGTGTGGAGAAACTCTCCCACTCAACTGCGAACAGGCTCTGAGCCAAAGCAAGACGTGCAGAATTGGCAGGGGCGCGCTGTGGAAGATTTCAGAAACTTCGAGGCTAGGAGACAAGCAACCAAATAAAATCCCTCAAATCATATTTGGAGAGAAAGAGCTGGGAATCAAGAGCATCACTGGAATGGTCTCCAAAAGAAAACTGAGTTCATTTTCTTTCATCTGCCTGTGCCCACCCCTCCTGATTATTAATTCATCTACGTGGGAAAGAACAAAAGCCCCTCTTAAGATGCACTGTCACCTCTCCCTGGTGAGGGTCTGGACAGCAGCCTAGATACCCCTCTTCACTGATTGGCTGTGCTGGCAGTTTGTGCCTGAGGAAGGGTGAGGCGAGCAGGGTGACCCCTTTTCTACCCAGACCCTGGGCAGGGAACAGTGGACAGAATGTGTACCTCCACCTGCGTCCTGCTGTCCGATGACCTCTATTCTACACGTCACCCTCCCAGTTTAACAGAATGGTGTGGAAAAGGCTGGAACCTAGCCATACTGCGTCAGCAAAATCGTCACCAGGCTCAGAGATGCTGTTCTTCCCAGCGAGCCAGTTGGTGCAGGGGAGCCACCGAAATCTGCCTCTCTTCTTGGACAAAGGTGGCAGACCCATATTCTCTCTCCCCAGATGGAGATGTTGCCCCTACAAGCACACACACACGCACAGACACAAACACACACTCACATACACCCACACCCTACAGAGGGAGTAGTTCCAGGCTAAGAGGCTAGTGGTTCAAAGAAAAGATTTGCTGTAAGTCACATCCTGCCTCTATCACTGACAAGCTCTGTGATCTCAGGCAGATGACTTAATGTCTCTGTGCTTCATTGCCTGCGTTAGTCATCTCTGCTGCCCTAAGAGAACATTACACAAACTGGGTTTTTTAATATTTATTTTGTTTAAAAGGAGTGAAAGAAGTTTATTTCCTTGCAGTTCTAGAGACTAGAGGACCACGATGATGTCAAGTTGACTTCTGGGGAGAGCTCCCTCCTGGCTGGGAGACACTGCCTGCCCGTGGAGCCGTCACATAGCCTCCCTCTGATCACAAGCTGAGTGAGGTCTCTGGGGTCCCATCCTCTTCTTACAGGGCCATCAGTCCCCAGCACTTATGGTTTCATTTAACCTTAATTACCACCTAAAAGCCCTGTCTCCAATTTTTTTTTTAATTAAAAACAAAATATACCCCACTGGTTGTTCCCTTGTGACTCAGAATTGCTGATCTGGAACTATGCCAAGTCCAAGGACCCAATTTCAGGACCTTGGTGGGGACAGGATTATGTCTAAATAAAAAAATAAAGGTGCTTCATTCTTTTCTCCTTCCTTCAGAAGCTTCCTTCTGTGTGGCCCGTGGAGTAGTTGTTTGGGCCATCACTTCTGGACAAGGGCAATCTTCATACACCCAAGGACCCAGGTTCAAGACCCTGGGCCAGGTGAAACAACCAAGATGAATAACTAAGTGGAATAGATAAATAAATAGATAACTTCTTCTTCCTCTCCCTGCCTACCTGCCCGCCCCCACCTTCATTCTTGCCTGTACCTTTCCTTTTTATTAAAAAAAAAAAAAAAAGGTCCAGTTCACTCCACCATAGAATTGACCCCTTTTACCCAATTTGCTCATCCACCTTCACCTTTTCCTTCTGGTAACCACTAACTTGATCTTACAGAATAAATTTTAGTTTTATTTCATGTAGTTCATTCATTCCTTTGGTTTCTCTATATACCACATATGTAAAAGCATAGAAGTCTTATCTTTCTTCATCTGAATTATTTCACTAAACATAATTCTTAAGATCCATCCATATTCAAAAACAGCAGGATTCCATTTTTAATAGGTAAGTAATATTTCATTACGTATATATATATTCCACATCTCTTTATCCAAGATTTTGATGATTTAAGGACTACACTAGTTGACTAGGGCTGCCATGACAAAGCACCACAGGTTAGATGACTTAACCAAAGGGAACTTCTTTCACACTTATGGAGGCAAGCTCAAGGTCCCACCAGGTGTGGTGTCTTCTGAGGCCTCTCTCCATGACTTAGAGATGACACCTTCTCACTGGTCCTCACATGGACTTTCCTCTGTGCAAGCAGTTCCTGCTGTTTCCCTGTCTGACTAACCTTCTCTTCAAATGACACCAATCATTGTATTAGTGCTCACAATAAGGATCCCATCTTAACATGTTCATCTCTTTGGAAGTCCTGTATTCACTGACAATCAGTCAGTGGAGTTAAGACTTCATTGTCACTTCCGGCCAAGATGGCGACCTGATAAGAGCAAGACTCACATCCTCCCAACAGAGCAAATAGAAACTCATCTATTTTCCAGAAACATACCTCGAGGAAAAGCAGGCATAGATGCAGTAGAAACACAGAAGCAATTACTACAACAAAGGGTAGGCAAAAAATATCCAAGTTCAGAGCTACACACAAGTCTCAGAATCAGGATTCTGGTCACAGCGGAGAGGATGGAACTATGGGAAGAACCAGCCCTCCCAAGAATTGCAAAAGCTGTACAGAGCCTGGCCATCAGGACCTGGACAAGGAGCTGGGGGCGAAGATCTAGGAGCAGGACAGAAGAGGTATCAGTGCCCTGGTTGTTTGAACAGATGGCCCAGCAAGAAAACTACACTGGACAGCGCCAAAATCAGAAGGAACCAAGGGGAATTACCCAACCTCATTCACTCACCATATTGTTCTAGAGCTGAAGGACCTACCCACAGGAAATTCACCCAACCAGAAATCCCACCCTCAGGTTTAAAGGGAGAATAGAGTCTCCCAGAGGGGTAATTCATTCAGGCTACCCATTAGTGCCACCTTGTGGGTGTTGGTGAAGCTGCAGCCTGATTGCCAACAGTATGTCAACAGGAAGGTGATCATTGCAGTTGGGATCTGACACACAAGGGGAAGGCTCTGCATCCCCCACACAAATTCCAACCACATAGACTGAACTTTCTGGCAGCAACAGAGAGCCTGCGTAAGAATTTCAACAAATACAATCAGTGGTGTTACCACAAAACTCATGAAATCCCAGTATCCAAAATAAGACCCAGGCTTATTCAGAACTAGGGTATTGACCCTAAACAAGGTCAACACTGCAGGAAAACCTACTACATAGAAACATAAACAAAATGCCAAATAGCATTAAAACAGAGAAATGTATATGAAATTATGGATCCAATCTAACATTCAGGGGAAAATTTGAGTGAAATAGACATCTGCAAACTACCTGAGGATAAATTTAGGGCAACAGTGATAAACATACTCATGGAAATTAAGAGAACAATACAGGAATAAACAGAGAACAACAAAAAAGAGAAGAAATGAAGCAATGGAAAAAAGATGACAAAGAAATAAAAAACATAATAGCTGACCTAAAGAATTCAATAGAGGGACTCAAGAATAGGATGAATGAAGCCTCCAATAGAATCAGTGAGATAGAATATAGGGCAGAGGAATACATTCAAGCAAACCAACAAAGAAATAAAAGAATGCAAAGGAATGAAGACAGTATTAAGGACCTATACTATAACTTAAAAAGAAACATCATTCATATTATAGGGGTCCAGATGGAGAAGAGAGAGAAAAAGGGGCAAAAACCATATTTGAAGAAATAATAGCTGAGAACTTCCTGAAACTGAAGAATGAAGCAAGCCTGGAGACCCAGGAAGCTCAAAGAGTCCCTAATAAAAGAAACTCAAGCAGACCTACATCATGACACATTGTCATTAAAATGACAAAAATACAAGATAAAGAAAATATCTTAAAAGCATCCAGAGAAAAATGATCACAGACAAAGAAGTCCCCATAAAACTATCAGCAGATTTCTCAGTTAAAACTCTACAGGCCAGGAGGGAATGGCATGATATATTCAAAAGACTAAAAGAAAAGGATTATCAACCTAGGATACTATACCCTGCAAGACTATCATTCAGAACTAAGGATGATAAAAAACTTTTCCAAACAGCAAAAATTAAAGGAATTTATGACCACAAAACCAGTTCCACAAAAATCACTAAAAGGTGCTATATAAAGAACCTCCATTTAAATACAGTAAAAGAGCAAATTTTAAAAGTGGGGAGAAGAAAGCAAAAGTGTGAATGGTTAGAATGAGTGAAAGACTATTCTGTTTTTAAATAAAAACAGGAAATAAACATAGAATTCTTAATGCTAACTTCAAGATGACCTCAAAACACATCTCTGGGGAAACACCAAAGAAGAACACAAAAAGGAAAACTAATCAAAGCACAGCCACATCTAATCCACCTAAGAAGAAAAAGGGAAGAACAAAGACACTGGTATAATACACAGAAGACAAATTACAAAATGAAACTAAGCAACTACATATCATCCTAAATGTTAAAGGCCTGAACTTACCAGTCAAACAACACAGAGTGGCCGAATCGTTTAAAAAGCATAACCCAGCCTTCTGCTGCATTAAGAAACTCACTTTCTTTCAAAAAATAAACAAAAACTCAAAGTCAATGGTTGAAAGACAATTCTACAGTCAAATGGCAAAAGCAAAAAAAGGAGGAGCAGCCATATTTATATCTGATAAAGCAGACTTCCAACTAAAAAGCATAACAAAAGACAGGGACATTATATGATGATTAAAGTGTCAATCCAGCAAGAAGACGTAATGCTTATAAACATACATGCACCAAATGAAGGAACATCAAACTATGTTAAGCAAGTATTATTAGAATTGACCAGAGACACTGACACCAACACAATCATAGTAGGAGACTTCAGCACCCCACTTACAACAATGGACAGATCAACCAAGCAGAAAATTAACAGGGAAAGAGCAATTGTAAATGACCATTTGGAACAGTTAGGTCTAATAGGCATTTATCAAACACTTTATCCAATGACAACAGATTTCTCTTTCTTCTCAAGTGAACATGGAACATTCTTAGGATAGATCACATGTTGGTACACAAAGCATGTCTCAACAAATTTACAAAAATTGAAATAATACTAAGTATCTTCTCAAAAACACAGTGGGATAAAACTGGAAGTTAACCACAAAAAGAAAGCTGGAAGACCCCAAATTAATTGAAGACTAAACAATATGCTTATCAATCACTCTTGGGTAAAAATGGAAATCAAAGAGGAACTTAAAAAACACTTAGAGAAAAATGAGAATGAAGACATGAGCTACCAGAATCTATGGGATGCAGCGAAAGCAGTAGTAAGAGGGAAGTTCATTACAATCCAGGTCTACCTCAAGAAGCAGGAAAAATTGCACATAAACAATCTAACCCTACATTTAAGAAATTAGTGGAAGAAGAACAATTAAATAAAAAAATCAGTAGAAGAAAGAAAGTAATCAAAATTCAAGCAGAAGTGAATAAAATAGAAAACAAAGAGAAATTCCAGAAGATTAATAAAACCAAACTAGGTTATTTGAAAAAATAAAATTGACAAACCATTGACTAGACTAACAAAGAAAAAAGAGAGATAACTCTCTTAACTAGAATCAGAAATGAAAGAGGAGAAGCTACAATAGATAACACAGAAATCAAAGCATCCTAACACACTACTATGAACAACTCTATGCTAACAAAGCAGGCAAACTTGAGGACCTGGACATATTTTTAAAAAAATTCATTCTGCCACCTGAACCTAGAAGAACTGGAAAACCTGAACAGAACAATCACAAACAAAGAAACTGAAGAGGTAATCAAAAATCTCCCTAAATATAAAAGCCCAGGGACAGACTAGATGGCTTTTCTAATGAGTTTTTTTCAAAACTTTAGGAAAGAATGAATACCAGTTCTTCTGAAACTTCCAAAATCTTGAAAACAGGGAAGGTTCCAAAATATTTTCTATGAGCCTAACCTCACACTAATATCAAAAGCTGATAGGTAACCAAGAAAGAAAATTACAGGCCAATATCTCTAATGAACATAGATCAAAGATTATCAATAAAATACTGGTAAACCAAATCCAACAGAGCATCAGAAAGATCATTCATCATGACCAAGTGGGATTTGTTCCAGGAATGCAAAGATGGTTAACATATGTAAATCCATTAATGTAAAACATCATATCAACAAGAGTAAGAAGAAAAATAACATGATCATATCAATAGATGCAGAGAAATTTTTTGCCAGAATTCAATACCCATTTATGATAAAAAAAATAAAACCCAACCCTGCAAAAAATGGGGATAAAAGGAACGTACCTTAATAACGACCATATACGACAAACCCCAGGCAACATCATAGTCAATGACAAGAAATTGAAAGCATTTCCTCTAAGGTTAAGAGCAAGGCAAGGCTGTCCATTCTCACCACTGCTATTTAACATCATACTGGAGGTCTTAGCCAGAGCAATTAGGCAAGAAACAGAAATAAAAGGAATCCACTTTGGAAATGAGGAAGTAAAAAAATCTCATTATTTGCAGATGACATGATCCATATATATTTAAAACCCTATAAACTAGAATTAATTACTAGAACTAAATCAACAAATACATTAAAGTGGCAGGATACAAAATTGATGAACAAAAATCCATTGCATTTTATATGTAAGCAACACATTAGAAGAAAATGAAATCAAGAGAATCACACCATTTAAAATAGAAGTAAAAAGAACCAAGTATCTTGGAATATGCTTTAAAAAGAAAGTGAAAGAACTGTACAAAGAAAACTAGTAGTCCTTGTTAGAAGAAGTAGAGGAGGCTAGAAAGAGATAGAAAGACAACCCCTCTTCATGGTTGGAAAGAATCAATGTCATCAAAATATTTATCATACCTATCAATATACAGATTTAATGCAATCCCCATTAAAATCCCTCGGACTTTTTTCCAGGAAATAGAACAAAAAATTTATTTTAATCTGCATGGAACAACAAAAGACCTCATATAGCCACAGCAACACTAAGAAAAAAGAATGAAACTGAAAGGATTACACTCCCAGATATTGAGCTATATTACAAAGTGATAGTGATCAATAAGGTATGGTACTGGAGTAATAACAGAGGCACAGACCTCTGGGATAGAACTGAATCACCAGAAACTAACATACTCAAATATAGTTAATCTATCACAAAGGAGCAAAAGCATATGCTGGAGAAAGTCTTTTAAAGAAATCGTGTTGGGATAATGGACAGCCACATGCAAAAGAATGAAACTAGATCACTCTCTAACAACATTCACAAAAATCAACTCAAAACGAACTAGAGACTTGGACATAAGACCTGAAACTATAAAATTCTTGGAAGGAAAGATAATCCATGACATCAGCCTTAGGGAGGCTTTTAGGGACTCAACTCCAGCATCATGAGAAACAAAAACAAAAATGAGCAACTGGGACTACATCAAACTAAAAAGCTTCTTCACGGCAAAAGAAAACATCACCAAAACTAAAAGGCAACCTGCTAACTGGGAGAAGATATTTGCATTTCATATTTCTGACAAGGATTTAATATCTACAATATACAAAGAACTCATAAGACTCAGTAGCAGAAAAACAGATAGTCCAATTAAAAAAATGCAAGGGGGAATTGGAGAGACATTTTTTCAAAGCGGATATGCAGATGGCCAACAGGTGCATGAAAAGATGTTCCTACTCCCTGGCTATGAAAGAAATGCAAATTAAAACAACAGTGAAACATTACCTTACACCTGAAGACTAGCTATTATCCAAAAATCTGGAAATAGCACATGTTGGTGAGGATGTGGAGAAAAGGGAACACATTCACTCTGTTGGTGGGAGTGTAAATTGGTAAAATCCCTATGGAAAACAGTTTGGAGATTCCTCAAAAAGTTGAAGATGGAAATCCTATATCATCCGGCCATCCCACTTCTGGGTATTTACCCAAAATATACCAAAAAATATTCATTTGTAGAGATATATGCATCCTCATGTTTGCTGCTGACTTATTCACAATAGCTAAGAACTGAAAACTACATAAGTATCCAAAGTCAGATGAATGGATAAAGAAGATGTGATGCATGTACACAATGGAATACTACACAGCTCTTAGAAGAGATGAAATCATGTCATATGAATCAACATGGAGAGATCTAGAGGGGATTATGCTAAGTGAAATAAGTCAAAAGAAGAAAGACGACCTAATTCATAGGTGGAATTGAATAGAAAAAACGAAGGAACAGATGAAATAAAACCAACCCTTGGACACTTGCAACAAAATTGAGGTTACCAATAGGGAGTGGTATGGGAGTGGGGCAATTGGGGGCAAAATGGTGCTGGAGCCCACTGGATAATGGTGAAGAGCACTTGTTATTTGGTGGAGGGCAGGAGGTGTTGAGATATACATGTATATATATATATATATACACACACATGCACATATATATTATACATATGTATGTATAAAATGGGGAACCTATACATATGAGTTGATTTTAATGTGTAAAAATAATTTTAAAATATAAATAAAAAATAAATACATGTATATATAATAATTACAGAAAGAGCTCCTTGGTCTTAGAGTCAGATAACACCAAAAACAAAAACAAAAACAAAAAAAAAGACTTAAACCATGGGAATTTGTGTGTGGGAGGGTCCATAATTCAGTCCGTAAAAGTACCACCACCCCAGTCTTCGACTCCTTAAAGGATAAACTCACAATTGTTAAGTATTTAGTATCAATCTAGATACCATTTTCCATCACATTTGGATCCATTTTCTTAGCAGAGTAACTGTTTGTTGAACAGAGTTGAATTCTTTGGTTGGTAAGCAAAGGGTCATTGAAAAAGTGATCTCTCTCCTCAGAAGCCTTTCTTCTCTTTCTTTTGAAAAGGAGGGGGAAATGCATTCTTGAGATTTCTAAGTGTTTCTTTTAGCAGCCTGATTGTAGAGGGTAATAATGGCTATGGAGCTTTTATATAATGAAGACAGGAACCCAGGGCAGGCTGCAGGGGTGTGGTGCCTGGGTGCACAGGCAGAGACGGCCTCTGCTTGGAGTTGAGTCCCTTTCTCATATTATTACACATAATCCACACTATTCCATGTCTCAGCCTCAGCTTTGGTTCAATAGCTGTATTAATCATTCCCTGATCATTTAACTTCATTTTGTTCTTCCTTCTAAAACAAGAGTTGCCTTTATTGTTTCAAAACGTGTGGATTTGAAAACTTGCAGCATTCCAGACTGGCTGAAAATTAGTGTGAACTGCAACTACTCAGGTGTTCCTCCCCTAAACCTCCTGATGTTATTTCTTTGGAAGGTGAGGGAGATGCAAAAGAATAGTAACTATGTTTCTCCCGCTTCACCCCTCCAAGACAACTTCTAAGTGGAAATAAAAGAATTTGAACATTGTTGTCAGTTACTTTTTGTTTCAAAAGAAAAGGGGAATGAAGGTGAGTAGACAGGTAGGCAGGAAGAGACTGGAGGAAGTAGCATTTTATCTATTTTATTTATTTGTTCATCTTGGTTCTTCCCCTGGCTAAGAGCTGTGAACTCAGATGCCAGGGATATATGTGAGCTTCATCCGGTGAAGGCACCTGACCAACCCCTTAATCAGGCATCACTGGTTATTCGCTTTTTTTTTAAGGAAATGTGCAGGCAGGAATTAAGATGAGTAGGCAGGCAGGCAGTAAGAGAGAGAGGAGGAGGAGGAAGCACTTTATTTATTTTATTTAGTTGTTCACATTGACTGTTCCCCTGGTCCTGGACCTTGAACCCAGGACCTTGGGATGTGTGGACAACGCCCAGGGGGTACTAGACTACTGGGTCACCAGGGTATGCCCTGTCATGCATTTTTTAATACCCAGCTCATAGAGGACACAATAATTCCTCCTGCTTATTTTTTAAAAAGAAGGAAAAAAGAATTATTTCATGTAATAAGCACTGGGTGTAATCCTAAAGAGAAAATGTGTACAAAATATCCACCAACAGGTGTTTTAAAGAAGGTCACAGAGGACAAAACAACTGAGCATAGAACAGAATGCTTAACCTTGGTCATCTGATGAATATTCTAAAAGGATTTTGAGATTGTTTTCGAACTGATTTTTGTTTCTACTTGAGAGTAATTTTTTAATTTATTTATAGGAAAAAGCATTTTATTTAACTGTTCACACTGGTAGTGTCTGCACCCCCGCCTCCACCTCCAACCTGGGACTCGAACTCAGGGATATTTGGCCCAAACTCTTTCAAGGCGGTTAACCTAACCGCTACTTCACCAGGATGAACCAAGGCATATTTACTTGTAAACATTTTTATTTTGTTGTTCACATTGGTTATTCCCACCCTCTGGTCCCAGGATGTGAACCTGGATTCTTGGGATAAGATGGGCTGCCCTGGGTAGGAGGCAGCTGACCTAACTGCTACTCCAAAAAGCAGGCTTGAGGCTTTTGATAACTGAATGATAAGTGAATTTTGTTTCACTTGACCTACCTGCTATTTAGCTTCCTGTTGCTGCTGCCAGAAATTGCCACACGCCTAGTGAAATCACCAAAATTATTAACTTTCCACGGTGCAGAGCAGAAGTCTGAAGTGGGTCTCACTAGGGTCTGGCATTAACAGGGTGGCATTCCTTTCTGGGACGGGGCACTCATGTTAAACCTGTTTTCCTCCCTTTTCTACCATCTGGGGACTGCCCTTTTGTCTTGTCTTCAAGGATCCTTCTGTCTTCAAGGCCAGCGATGGCTGGTGGAGTCCTTCTGGTCCTGCGCCACTCTGCCAGGGACTCTGCCTCCAGTATTAAGAGCATTGTGATTATATTGTGCTCCTGGATAATGTCCCCAATTCAAGCAGCTGATTAACACACTCAGTCCATCTGCAATCTCAGCTCCTCCTGCATGTGTAACAGCATATTCACCGATTCTAGGGATTAGAATGTGACACCTTTGCGGGCCATTTATTCTTCCTACCACAGCTACTTTATACCAATTAATGAAAACCGCATGTATTTCAGGAATTGTGTGCC
>RJWH01004434.1:0-107793 GCA_004363575.1 Solenodon paradoxus | reverse complement strand
CCACTGAGCTTCCCGGAAGCTTGCCCTTTGAGGTTAAATCCTTCCCGGTAAGGAACTCTTCCTTGGTGTTTACAGCAAGTCAAACAGTGCAGCATCGGGGGGCTGTCTGCCCTTGTAAAATGGCTGTGCTTATCAAACTCGCCTGCCGGAGAGGGTCCTTGCTTCAGAGGTGACCACGTTGGCTCTTGCTGTAGACCAGGGTTTCTTCAGCCCCACTTGGTGCTGTAGTGATTTGGGGCTGGATCCTTTTGTGTGGTGTCCTGTCTTTATAGGCACCCTGACCTCCACTCACCAGAGGCTGATGGCACTTTCCCCCTTGATATGACCCCAAGATGTGTCCAGACCTTGTGCCCTGGAGGGAAAGCAGAATCACCCCAGTTTCGTAGAGTGGAATTTCCTTTGCGGGGAAGCGTGAGGCAAAATCTTCCAAAAAGACCTGGAAAACTCCTTAGGGGTCTCACCCTAGCTTCACGCTGAGATGGGTGGGGCCAGGGTCTCGCGTCTGCCCCAGGCGGAAGCTGGGGTCTGGGAAGCAGCCCTGAGCCCCGCTCTGGGGAGGTCACCACCCTCCACAGTATTGCTAGACTAGAGCATTCTTCGTTGGGGGGGTGTCCTGGGCATCGATTGTGGGGGTTTAGCAGCAACCCTGGCCTCTACTCAGTAGCGGCCAGCAGCATATATCCCTAAACTATAAAACCCCGGATGTCCCAGGCCTGGCTGCTCTCCCCTGGGGACAAAACGGCCTCTGGCTGGGCAGCACTGAACTAGAAAAAGGCTCTCTGGCATTCCTGCCAGACCCGGGTGTCCAATTTTCTGGAAATCCTGCTCCGTTTCCCCTCCTCTAGGGAGTGGTGACATATGAGTGTGTCACCGTTACTGGTGAGGGGAACAAGTGACTTGTGATGAAAAACATCCTGAGGTTTGTGAGTGAGTCACTTTTTAGAGGAATTAGAGCAGGTACAGACATCCCAGCCTGGCTTTCACTCTCTGGCATTCCAGTGGAGTCTTCCAAGAGGCCAGAACGGGCCACATCCCCGCTGGCCTCACGTCGGTCACAGCGCTGATGGAGCAGGTGGTGTCTGCTAGGAAGGCTGGAGGAGTGTGGCCAGTCCTGTGTCGCCATGACAGTCTGCGGTTTCCTCGCACTGGGGGTTGCCATGGGATTGTATTGTATTGTCACTGGACTGCCACTTGCCACCACTCAGAAGACAACCGGAGACTTAAGAGTGGCAACCAGGAGCTGCAGGCCCATGTCCTAGCTCTGTGCCACTCACTGCTCCTGTCACCTGTCCTGTAACCCAGCCTATGACTCTCTTGGTGCTCTGAGCGTGGCGGAGTGTCAGTGCTAAGGTCAGAGGAGGGATGCACCTGACACCCAGCTACTGTTCTCTCCCACCCAGCCAGTCTTGACCATGTTGCTTGCTCCTTCTCCACAGCCCCCGCCACTCCTGTCATCTCTGATGCATGTGCCCCCGGGTGCGGGGTGGGTCTCCCAGGAAGCAGGGAGAGGCATGAAATTACTGGGGAGCAACATCTATGTAAGAAAAGGCGGGAAACCGGCCTGGGCAGGATTGAGGTGTCAGAATGTGAAGAAGTCTTCTAACTGCCTCCCCATGAGGAGCTGGAGCAGAGTGCCCACAGGAGAAGTCCCCTGTGGGTGGAAAGTTGGCAACTTGGTCCTGGCTCAGTCACGAAGAGCATGGCCTCGGCTTGAATGCTGAAGATGACCCTGAGTCACTGCTTGAAGGAGGATCTGAGGGTCACATCTTCATGTCCACCCTGCCTGGTTGGCATGTTTGTCCTCAGAGCAAGCATGTTCTAGAAATTCTCTTCCTGTCCTTCCTTCCCTTTCTGCCTTCCTCTCTCCCTGCCTTCCTTCCTCCTTCTCCTCTGCCATTTTTTTTTTTTTTTTTTTTTTTTTTTTAGCACATTTGCCAAATGAGAGGACTTTAGAGGGGGCACGGCATCTCAGGGGATCCCAGAAGCAAAGAAAAGCAGAACTGTCAGGTGGGCCAAGGACACGCCAGGGGCTGGTTATTGGCTGGCCCAGCCCAGCTCCTTGGGTGGCCAAACAAAGCTCAGCTGGGTGTTCCCAGGGATGGGGCAGGGAGACTGTCTCTCCTACTCTGCTTTCCCTGCCCTACCGTTTTCCTGCCAATGGATGGGACTGGAATGGGCTTGTCACCTGCACAGCTGTCCTTTGATGGGACAGGTTCCAGCCAAGTAGTTCAAGAGATCAGGTCCCGTTGCGCGGCGCCCCGTGTGTGCGTGGGCAGCGTGCGGATGCAGGGGCTCCTCCTGGGTGGCAGAGACACCTGTGGGCCGGGGCCCCAGGGGTCTGGGGAAAGGATGGGAGGCCATAAAGTGCAGTGTGAGGAGAGGAGAGGAGGGAGGGGCAGACCCTATCGTGGAGGGGTGCTCACTCCGCGAGCACGTGTGACTCTCCTTGACAAACTCGAAATGCGACGGAGAGAACTTGGTTTCCTTTAATTTCCACTTTACTGAGGGCCTGCTGGGGTCCTCCAGGCCCCCTTCGTCATGCATTTCAGGATGTGAGGAGGGTTAAGGGAGAGACGGCAGAGGGTGGGAAGGCGCGCTCTGGCTGCTGCCGTGCGCGCAGGACTCCTGTGAGGCCCCCAGCAACCTACAGTCCACACTGGTCACCGCAGAGCCATCTCTTGCCCACCAGAGACCCCGCAGGGCCACAGCAGTCTGGCTGCTGCTTTGAAGCGCTTTGGGAGCACCTGTCCTTGGTTCTAGAAATGGACTCATCGCGTCATGTCTGCTCCCGGTTCCCGATGCCCAGCATCTCAGAGTCCTTATTTTTGCTCTTTCTTGTCACCTGTCCTCCCAAATTTGTTGTGTTTGCTGTGCATTTCCCCAGGATGTATTATGTCTCTGATTTCTGTTGTGTTGACTATTCTCTAACGCTGTAGCTGAGGAAAGGCCAGGGAGGGCCAGGAAGTGTTGCAGGAGTTTCGAAACCATTCTCCTGCCATAGTGGTTGTCCTCCTTAGAGCCTGGCTCTTCTCTTACCTCATCTAAAAGTTCTTTTCTCTTTTCACCCAACTGGGGGAACTCAGCGTTGGTACCATCTTCGATCCTCAATGGTTTTAAAAATGCGAGTGGACGCCGATGGGTGGGGCTGGGGGCAATCGCACCATTTCTCTCCGTGGTAGACCCCTTGTATTGAGTTGGGAGGGTGAAGAAACACACCAGGGCTGGGAAGACGGGCACACCCACTGAGCAGAAGCATGCCAAGCCATGCCACTGGGGCCATGAAACTCAGATGGAAGTCACTCTTCCTGACTCTGTATCTAGACAGTGTGCTTATGTGAGACAGGGCTCCAATGTGAAAATGATCTAGATTTAAATATTAGCCCTTCTGGTTAGCAGCGACCCTTGGAAATAGTCCATTTCTCTTTGTCTTCATTTCCTTCTCTTTAGGTGAGCATTGATAATTGTGAAGATAAAATATGATGTTTGTAAAGCCATTAGGACAGTATCTGTGCTGCTTATTTCCTTCTATTTTCTGTTGATGGTGTTTTTGTCCAAGGAAAGGTGCAGGCAGGAATGCAGGTGAGCAGAGGCAGGTAGGCAGGAGGAGAGAGGAAGCCGAAGCACTTTATTTACTTTTATTTAGTTGTTTACATTGGTTGTTCCCGGCGGACCTAGGATGCGAACCCAACTGCTACTCCACTGGGGCACACCTATGTCCTTCTCTTTCTCCCAGGAAGTCCACAGATGGGACAGCACCTCTCTTCTCCATGGTCCTGAGTATTTAACGCTGAGGAATCACGAACCCTCAAATAATGAACCAAAAAAAACCCAAAACCCAAAACAGCACAAAAATCAAGTAAATGTGAGGAAGACTCACCCAGACCTTCTCCTCTTCCTCTTACCTCTGTTACCTGGGGAGATGGGTTTGTCTCATCTTGGCACAGACCCTCACAGGGTGTGACTCAGTCTCTGGCAAAGGGGACTTATTTCATAGCTGAAATTCTCTCCCTGGTGAGGCATTTCCTATTTAGTATCTCTTTCTTTAGCTGACTGGCTCTATCCCTTTTCTTATTGCTCTGGGTGCCCAGCTAGTAGAGTACAGCTATAGCTCCTTCGAAAGAAGTCCTCAGAAACATTCCTTCCTTTAACTTGAGCTCATCAAATATTGAAACCAAAAGTCTGCAGAAGGCGCTGGGGGGGAGTGATGTTTTCCTGACACTGAAGGGAACATTTGTCATCACAGTGACTGCCTCTTCTCAGCACAGAACTGGGTTTGGCATTCTTCTGAAGTCAGATGATCTCTCAGCTTTTGTGTACTCCTGATTCAAGGTCACCACCTAGAGCCCTGAAGCTTTGGAGACAGAAGGGCTGGGACTTCAAGAGAAAGGCTGGCTTTGTGAGAGAGAAGAGCTCAGAACCAAAGGCCTTGAAGGGGCAAAGCCAAAACAAAACAGGGTCATCTGTGCTAAGACTGTTTCTCCTGTTAGGGGGAAAGTGTGGACCGCACAGCACATTCCTCAGAAGTGAGTCTTGGGTTGAGGAATAAGGGCTCTTGGCAACATTTCTTGGGAATTGAACTATCTTTTGCTGTCTCTGAGGGTGGGGAGGAGTAGGGTGTAGAGGAAAAAGAAGCGCTGGACGAGGTGAAAATATCACCTAGCTTTACCTTGACCCATTACCTGTCCCTTGTCTAGAAGACAAGTGTAACTGCATAATCCCGCCTGTGGGTTCAGCAGTGTGGATTTCCCATGTTATCCTTGGGCTGCTCTGGTGAGTACAGGCCGACGTCTAAGACCCGCCATTTCTGCAAAGTTCTGGTACCTTTTTTTGGTGCCAAGTAGAAGAGGAAGTCATTGCACAGAGATCCCTGCAGATTCATGACCTGCCACAGTCCTTCCAAGTTAGTATTTGTTCCTCCTGCCAATGCGCTGAGCATGGGCCCCACTGGTTACCAACCACGGAGAAGGTGCGCAGCTCAGCTGGAGGTCGAGCATCAGGTTCATTGACGTTAGAGCTGGCAGGTGCCTTGGAAATAACTCACTCCACCTATACCCTCATCTTACGGATCAAAAAATTCGGGGTCAGGGACTGGGATGAGAGGACACAGAGCTCGTGAGTGGCAGGGAAGAGAGTGAGCACAGAACAAGACACGTATGCAGGGCCAAGTGGAGGAGCGATGCTTGTACTGAACGTCTAACCGGGATCCAGTGTATCCCGGGCATCTTCCATCGTCCCTCTGTAGAATAAACAAAAGTGCCCATGAATGTCCCCTGACTGCCCGTCTCCACCCTGCCCCACCTGCCCTGGATCCCAAGAGATGAACCTGAATGAATTGAATCAAAAGGCTCCCTGTCTCTGACTGGTTCCTTCTAAACAATGGTGACTTTTGGTGGAAGTTGCGAGAGAGGGAGGGGAGGAGAGTTGGGGTACCCGCTGCCCCTTTCCCACTCTGCCCTCCTGCGTGCTCACGACTCCTCTTTCCAGGACCGACGGTAAGCTTCTCAGAGCGGCTCCATCTCATGATTTCCCTACAGCTGCCACCCTTGTAAAACAACCGCTTTGCTAACTTGCCCCGAATCACCTAATTGGAGCGTGTCCTCTATTTCTTGCCAAGACCCTGACAGACACAAAACTGAAAGGTAAGTGGAAGAATTGCAACTCGGTGGCGGCATTTGCAACCCCATCTGCTTTCATGCTCCCTTGGAGTAAGCTCAGCCACCGAAAGCCTCCCTCAGGAGACACCGAGCATGCAGAAATGAGCCCTGGGTACGCACCCCCTTTCGTTCCTGTTTTGTTACTGTTCTTTGTAGTTTTATTATAATTGGACAGATGACGTGTGACCACATTCTGGGGGTCAGCAAACAATACAGGTGTATTAGTTCTAATAATTCAGTCTTTCCTTGCATTTTCACCAACCTCACTCTTATCTCTTTAGGCTAGTGTGCTCTCTTCTGCTTGACTTTTCTAAATATTTTTGTATATTATGCATATATATGTATAGATACATATATATTTTACTGTGCATACGAAACAGATGCAAATATGTACAGCATGTATATGCCATGAGTACTAAAACATATATACACTTGCGTATATCTGTGTGTATATGCACATACACACAAA
Organism: Solenodon paradoxus; assembly: GCA_004363575.1. Classification (NCBI taxonomy): domain Eukaryota; kingdom Metazoa; phylum Chordata; class Mammalia; order Eulipotyphla; family Solenodontidae; genus Solenodon; species Solenodon paradoxus. The sequence goes on along the minus strand of RJWH01004434.1, from coordinate 101,670 downwards.
TATAGAGCTTATAAAATGCAAATTAGCTTCATTGTGTATGCACTTTTCTGCCATTCTCTCTTTCGATATACATGAATACGTCATTCTTTTTTAATTGCTGCATTTGAGGGTCTATAGTTTTTTGTAGTTTTTCACTGTTAAGAATGCAATAAGCATTCTAACACATCCACACGCGCACACACATGCACAAACATGTGGGTATTTCCTTGGGATGGGCTCCTAAACATAGAATTCCGTTAAAGAATGTAATTTAATTCCCTTTATCCCATTTCCCCCACCCTTCCCCCGTCACTTCAGCACCCCCTGATTTGCCGTTTTGTCTCTGAGTCCAAAGTTGTTTGGAGCAGTGATCTCTCTCTCTCTCTCTCTCTCTCTCTCTCTCTCTCTCTCTCTCTCCCCCCCACCATCACTGTTTTTTTATTTATGTCATTCCTTTTTTTTTCCATCTCTATGCACACCATATGAGTGCTATCATATGATGTCTGTTTTCTTCCATCTGATAAAAGGAATTAACTGTAAATGAAGGGAGAAGAAAAGGGAGAATGTTGGTAAATCTACTGTGCTATATGTAAATGTAAAAATTCTATTAGGTATACCTCAAAACAAGTTAATGTCAAAATGCAATATTCCTTCAATTAAAAGGGAATAAAAAAAGAATATAATTTAAATTTGGTAGACCCACCCCTCCAAAAAGCCACACCCACACTCAGGGTCCCTCACATTTCCCCCACCTGGGCGCAGCACCAGTCTTCTTAAATTTTACCAAGCAGGTGAAAACCCCAAATACTTTAAAAAAATGTTGATTTGTGGCATTTTGATGGGACTGAGCTTCTTTTACTGATTTTTACCATTGGGATTTAGTCGGCAAGTTTTCTGTCCCCTCTTCCCCAGGGTGGTTGTCTTTGGCCCTATAGAGATGGAGGCAAGCGTACTTGGTCCTCGGGCTGTTCTCTTTGCGATTATATCCAAATTAAAAACAGCAGCTTACCAGAGATTTTTAGCAAGTTTCCAAAAAGAACCAAGATTAAGGAATGAAGCAGGAAAATCAAAATCTTAAAACACATGAGTCACATATTCCCTTATATCTACTTATAAAAATTTATATTCTGTTTGGTATATTCAATTATAGATTTTATCAATTACTCTCTACCTACCTACCCAACCATCCATCCATTCATCTACCCATCCATCCATCCATCCACCCACTCATCCACCCACCCACCCATCCACCCACCCATCCATGCACCCAGCCATCCATCTACACGTCCATCCACCCACCCACCCACCCATCCATCCATCCATCCATCTACCTAGCCACCCACCCATCCATCCACTTTTTGAATTTGCTCTGATATTTTCTCTCATGCTCTTAGGCCCCATACACATTAAGGCATGTGTTTCAAAGGACCCATGGAGTGGCAATCATTGATGCAGGTCACAGAGCGTCCTATTTGCCCTCTGTACAGCTTCCATGACCTGCCTGAAGATACCATCCCCCAAGTAATGTTGGAGCCAGAACTTGAATCCAAACCTTCTGATCCACAGGCCCATGCCTTTCCATGAAGATGAGGATATTTCCTCGATTTAACTCAGTCCAACTCCAGCAGTCTTATGGGTACTTGGGTGTGATTTAGAGGGAAATATAATCCCTTCCTCAAGGAGCTGTCACTTGAAGGTAGAACTTCGGGAGGATGATGGAAACTACAAACGAGGCCTCAGAGCCTCCTCAGGGAGCTGTCCTGGTTAGTTTTCCGTGTGACCAGGCTATTGAACCAGTATTGAATCAAACTCTAATTTAGATGCTGCCACAAAGGCTTCTAGATGTGGTTGACCTCAGCCATTCATTACTGACAACACTTGGTGGGAGCGGGGGGTGGGAGGTTTAATTCACTCAGTCGAAGGCCCAAAGAACAAACGCTGAGGTTTACCTGAGCAGACAGAATTTTGCTTCAAGAAGAAAGCATCCACTCCTGCCTGAGTGTCCAGTCTATTTACCTGCTTGGTGGATTTTAGACTTACCCGCGTGAGTTAACTCCTGAGAAGAAGTCTCTTAATATGTATATCCAGTGGCGTCTGTTTCCTTGGGGAGCGCTGCTGATGCAGAGATCGAGTCTCTTGGCCATGTTTGAATTGCAAGAGCAGGAAAGTGAGACCCAGAGGCTGCCGAAGGTACAGAAGACAAGCTCCTGGGTCATGTCGTGCCTGCTGCTTCCAGAGACACCACTCTACCCCCATGCCAGGCGCAGCCATATTCCGTCCCCACATTTCCTGGCTGGTCCTCCTCTGTCAGCACCAGAGGTCTTCTTCACTCCTGCCTGCTATCATCAAATACCATCCTCATGACAAGTCAGTGTCATGGTGTTGCCATCCTCATCAGCTGCAGAGAAGTAATCTCCACCGCCTGTCACTTCCAGACCACCAGCCCCAGGCCTCTGCCCAGCTCTCTCAAGGGTCACCCACAGGCCTTCTCTGCTGGTGACAACTTCTCCCCCAGGCAGCACTGCAGCAAAATGAGACCGCTCTCAATCCCCACCCCGCAAAAGCAGCAGTCGTATCTTGGAAGAGATCAGCCCCATTAAAAAAAGTGAGTCATAAAAAGGAAGCCTACAAGGCCGTGCAGCCTGGGGGGAGGGAAGAGGGGGAACCCTCCAGAGCAGGCCTCCGAAGCTTCCTGTCTTAGGCAGGTGAGAGGCACTGGGCAATATGCGTCTTCCTTGGTGGCCTTTGTTCGTGTTCAGCCAGTGTGCCGTTCCGCGGGGCGGCCTCCCAGGCGCAGGCTCCCTCTGCGTTATCAGCTCCGATCAAGAGAGAGAATCATGCAAACGGGCTGGGAAGGCCTGGCTACCGCACACAGGCCAGCGCTAATCACGATCACAGATGCTGGGCTGCCACTGCTCGGGGCATCTGGGGTCGAGTCTGGGTAACGTGTTTTAGGGGGCTCCCTCCCCGGGGAGTCCCTTCAGTCAGAGACACTTTCCACGTGTCCCAGAAAGCAGGTGACCAAGGAATTGATGCATTCAGTCCACTTTTCAGATCCCACCCCCAAGCTCCCGACAAGATCTTGAAAATCCATCAGCAAACCTCCCCATTTGTCCAAGAACCTCCCAGCAGATGTGGCTTCTATCTCTCTCTGTCCTGTCTAACGTCTCCCCTAGAGTGTCTCCATTTGGATGGACGTTCTGTGGTCTCACGGTCAAAACCCTTCTGGACAGTGATGGACGCATCCAGGACCTGCTCCAGGAGCGCACGGAGAAGGCTCCTCGGAGAGGCTGACCATGGAACCACTTTGGTGACTTGGTTATCACAGGAGCGGAGCCTGTGAAAACTTCAGAGTGGGGATTGGGGCAGGATTGTGTTGGGTTCCCTGTCCAACCCTCAAACGGCTCAGTGTGCAAGCCGGGTAAGTGGCCAGGTGGCTGTGGGGTGACGCGGCAAGAGCATTTCATTAGATGTAAAGAATGTGTAAACCCTGCCAGCCAGAGGCTTGACTCACGTCAAGGTCTTCGTGGAAGAAATTGGGTTTCAGGATAACAGAGTGGGGTGACCTACGGGTGTGAAAAGATTCGGCAACCTCACAAGGTCACACGTCCAGTGGGCGGAGAGCTAGGAGTAGGCGTCGCCAGGTAAGGAGGCATATTTGCACCTGCTCTCTCTCAGGCTCAGCACCCAGAGGGAGGCCTGGGAGGATGGGCATTTTCATCTTCCTTATTTTGTAAAGACCAGGAAGCTCTTCCAAGTCTGCACAACCCCCAAAAGGGGGCAGAGTCCTACCTCGAGGGGCCGAGCTCAGGGCTGGCTCCTCCTCATCGTCACGGAGGCGGCTCTGGGGTTTTGTTAGAACAGCTCATAGGATGACACAGGAGGTCAGAGAGGCCCCGACGGGTTGGGAGATGGTGGCTTTGTAGCGCTGATGTCCCCAGGGGCGCAGATTGTTGTTTACAGCGGGCCTGCCTCCTGCCCAGCCGGGGCGGGACCCCAGCCCATCCTGCGGGAAGCAGCGGGCACACAGATCTGTGCAGCCTGAGCGCTCCCCTACCTGATTGGGAACATGTGAAGGCAGAGTGATTGAACTGTGGGTGACCCCGCGGAGCAGGGAGGCTAATTAAAGCTCCTCTTCCCCACACTTCAGTCACAAGCCCCTCCTGCCCTTCCTCCTGATGGTGCGGCTGATAAGGAGGATTGAATTTATAAAAAGCGATGAAGATGTTTGGATAAGCTGGGTACCCAGGCAAGCCAGCCGGACGAGTTAGGGCCTGACGAGGCAGCAGGGTGTCTGAAACTTCCGAAGAGGCAGGGCAGGGCGCAGAGGAAGGGGGGAGCCCCAGCGCCCCGGGGACGCCCCACTGCCATAGCCCCGGGCTGCCCAGCTCACAGCTCAAGTGCAAGGGGGCTTCTGGACACAGCCCTGTGTTGCTGGCAGCCAACAGCTCCCCAGCCCTGGAACTCGGGCCCGTGTTCCCAGGAGACCCGAGACTGGAGGAAGCGGGGGACCAGAGGGGACAAGTTCAGACTGCCGGCGGGAGGACTCTAGATGGAAATAGCCATTTATAGGCATCTGCCATATGTGCCAGGTGCTGTGCGCAGAGCCTTCTCCGTGCTGCTCCCGTGTCCTTTGATACCAGTGGTTATGATGAGCGTCGTGCTAAAGCGGAGCTCGAAGCACAGAGAGGGGAGGTAACTCGACCAAGGTCACACAGCTAACATACGCTCTATCTGGAAATCAGAGCCAAGCAACGGGAATCAAGCAAATAAAAGAAAATCAAGCAGTGGGACTCTGAAACCTTTGTGCTAAATTAGCAGGCCCCAGGCCAGGCCACCGTGCCCCGAGGTTGGATGGGGGTGGGTGTGCTGACGGGACCGGACGGTCATCTCCACCTGCTGTTCCAGGCTGCCTCGCGACGCCTTCCTTGGCTGACCGGCTGGCTCCCTACCTGTCCCTCCTCCTCGGTCCCTCTGTCCTTCCTCTGGTGGCTCCTGAGATCAGATGCCCTCGGCCCACGGCGTGATTCCAGTGTCCTCCTTGCTGCCTGGGGAGGACCAGCTCTGAGGGGCTTTAAAGTGAGATGCCCACCAGCTGCCTGATCCAGAGGCCCACGCCCTCCCGTCTCGAAGGAGCCACAGGTTCTGTGGCTCCCTGGCCTTCTCCCGGCCTGGCCACGTTTGCCCTGCCAGGGACATGACTGCTGCCCTGGGCTTCTCCTAGATCCTGCCTGCCCACCCAGGGTGATTCGTGGGTCAAGGATGAAGGCTGAGGACCATCTTGGGTGCTGGAGATGGGCTGTGTTGCAGAGGCTGAGGCGGGACCTGGAGGAAGGTGAAGGTGGGCCGGCGGTCGTACGCTCTCTGGTGGAATGGGTATATTATTTACCTCTACACAGAGGGAGACCTCCTCCCCATGTGTTTGGGAAGAGGTGAGGCAGAAGCAGACCATCCATCCTCAGCAAGCTTTCCCAGCTCAGCTCTCCAGGATTCAACTCCTCTGTCTCCCCTACCCTTCTCAAGGCCAAGGCCAGCCTCCTGGAGGTGAGAGGACAGGCATCACCTGCTGAATTGGTGCTTCCCCTCTGGGAGAGGCCTCCCCAAAACTGGGCACCCCCTTTTCCTTTTTGAAGCCATAGTAAAAACTCAAATTGTCTGAATAAGCTAATCTCATAGCATGTTACTTGGCTGAATCCGAAATCACAAGTACTGACACTTCATCTTCCACAGGAGATTCTCCACCCACATTCCCCTTTGTCCAGAATCCCTTTTCACAGAAAAAAGAAAAGTCCTATCCCAATAATGAAGGCCGGGACCGACTGGCGTGGTGTGGTCTGATCCAGTCCCGGCTGGGAGGTTGGAAGAACGCTTCCAGCCAGGGTGGGAGCAATGTCTGTGCATGTTGATTTGAAACACTCTCCATTCTGGTTAAATGCAAGGCACGATGCACACATCAGCCCGGATCATTTAAGTTAACAGTTCAGACTTGGTTTTAATATCGGTCATGGTGCCTGCGACTCGTTTCATTAGTGTCAGGTTCACAGTTGGATACATGGGCCGGGGGTAATATTAATGATTACTTGTGAGTGAAGTGGACATGGAGCTTTTACAGAAAATGCCAGCGGCACCAAGACCTTTCAGTGGTCGTCCCTTGTGTATGCGTGGCAGGCAGATCTGGGGAGGTGGGCACTCCTGGGAGGACTGCTTACAAAGCCCCACTGAAACGCAGCAGAGCTGGCTGGGCCTTGCCTGGAACTGGGCCCGGGGGGCCCTTGGAAAGGTGAGCTGAGTCACTGTCTGAGCAAGAGCTTTCTCTGCGGAGCCAGAGGACAACTCAGAAGGCCGCTCTCCAGGGTCCAGGGGAGGTGGAGGAGCGGCCCCTGGGCCTCCCTCCCTGAAAGAATCTGCCTTTGCAGGCCGGGGTGGGTCTTCCTCGCCCCGAGATGGGAATGCCCACTGAGTTATGCATACACGGACAGGTTTGCTTGCTTGTTCATGAAATGGAAGCGCAGTTTGTGATTTTGCCGTGGCAGGGTTCTGGGGCAGCTCTCGGTATAGTGTGGCTGATAGTAATCGTTTCCGGAAATGCCCTGGTTTGCCCGCAGGGAGAAAACCCAGGGTGCGTGGGAACAGGCCACAGATGCAGCCCGAATGCAGGCCCCCCCCGCCCGCCTGCTCAGCTGCATCCTTAGGAAGGGTCCCGTCTCCCCTCTGGCCCACCTGCTCCCAGAGGCCTTGCCCTGGGCTCTCCCAGTGTCTCCAGTCCTTCCCAGTTGGCAGGTCGCCGGCAGCCAGGCCACAGGACACAAGGCCTGGAGGGTGGAGGGCTGGGGAGGGAGGGGATTCTCTGCGGGCCTGTCCGATCCGTCGGGTGGGGGTTCTGTGGAGCCTGACCTGACTGTGGCCGGAAGCCCAGTGAGGGCCAAGTGCAGGCCCTGCCCTCCCGAGCGGCCCGCACCCTCGGTGGGTTGAATAAGCGAGACACTGCTCTGTGCAAAGTCCCATCTTTTATGCTGGGCCCAGAGGAGCCCTCTGAATCTTGTCCCTTGAGCTGTGCCAGCAGCACATTAGCCGTGGAAATCTCCAGAAAGCCAGGTGGAGGGTGTGAGCGGGGCAGGAGGAGCAGAAGAGGGGGCGGGGGAGGGAGAAGGAAGAGAAAGGTCAAGTGCAAAGAGGAGGGGCACAGGTACAGCTGCTCTTCATCCACTGAAGGCTGGGTCGCTGCAAACAGGATCTCACCGTTTCAGGCTGAAGGTGACGGTCACGGTGTCACTACAGCTGGTGTCTTCTCAGGCGTCTCTCCTTGGCTGTCTTCTTGCTGTCCACTGTGCACACACGCAGCTGTGTCCTGACGTCCTCTCAGGAGGACCTGGAGCAGGGCCCCCCTTAGGACCTCACTATCCCCGACTGCTCTCTGGAAGACCCTGTCTCCAGTCCTGCTCAGCCCCACGTACCAGGGGCTTTCTCCAAGGTGGGCCCCGGGCTGAGGACCAACGGAAAACACACTTCGGTGCCCCCATTACAAGGACCTGAATGCGGGGACCCATTTCCAGCCCCAGAGGAGACAGGTGTCTGATTCCAAAGTCCCATCTGTTAAACAAAAGAAATATATTAGCATCCCAGAGGGAGAGAAGGAGAGAAGCAGGGCCATCAGGGACACCCCTGCAAACCTCTCCATTTTCTTTTGGGGAGTCTGACACTCAGCAGCAGTCACTGCTCCTGTGGTGGGTCCTGTGATGAGGGGTGACCTCCCTCCCCGTCTCCTCTCTGCACTGTGCCCTAATCCAAAGTGACTGGCTAAATTTCAGGAGCTGATAATTTCCTAATCCATAGGCCTTGTCCTCTTTGTGACCCTGGAGAGAGGGACAAAGTTCATGCCGGTTTCATCTAAATGCATCCCCTTACACTGGGACAGCTGGAGCCCTCAAACACCTGCTTTGGATATGGGACCTGGCTGAGTTTCTCCGGCCTGGACAGCTGTCCTGGCCTCTTTGCCACCTTCAAGTCACTTTGACAGGGTCCAGGGGCACAAGGCTATGTCCCCCATTGCTTTAAGATGCAGCCCCTGCCCCGTGCTGTCTGGAGGATGGGCTTTCCTTGGGCTGAGGAGCCTGGGGGGCATTTTGTGAGTCCCCTTCCAGCGGGGTGGCCTGTTGGGCTGGGAGGGAAAGCCCAAGAAGAGGAACAGCCCAGAAGTTCACGTGCAGGTCTGTGCTTTCCGCTTAGATGACGAACCATCGTCGCAGAGAGGCCAGGACTGCTGCTGAGCTCGAGTCCAGTCCCGAGGTCGCGTGACCCCAGGTGAGGCTCCTGAACTTTCTCAGAATCTCCTGGCATCGGTCCGTCACGTGAGAGTGGAGAAACCGACCCCAAGGCTCTCTCTGAGGACCGCAGCAGGGGACGGAGCCATGGGGCTGCGGGCCACTCTGGCACCCAAACGACATGGTAATAGGCACTCTCATTGCCGGCTGCAAAACCCACAGAGAAAACCACAACAATTCCGAGAATGTAGCAAGTAGAGCTGCAATCCTGCAGGAAACAGTACCATCCCGGCCCTGCCCTGTGCTTCTAAGTCTGCTCTTGGCTCCAAGAAATGACTCCCCGAGTTCAGGACAAGCCAACTGGTATTTTTCTGGAGTCATTACTCCGAGTTCTTATGTTTTGGTGATGGTTTGTGTTTCCCGGGGCCGACAAAGCAGACTCATTTCCCCAGGACATTGGAAGGTGGCTGGAAGCGTCCTCCCTCATCTCTGGAACTTCTGGCCTTTCTGGACACTGAGTCCCAGCGGAACACCCAGGGGAATTCATTTCTGTGCCAGTTAAGACTTTTTTAAAAGATGGGAACTTGTCACAAGGACACGGGTCATTCGAAGGCGCTCTCCCCGGCACAAATCTGAAAACCGAAGACATCAGTGCACATGGCTGGGCTCTACTTCCTGGTTCCGGAGCGGGGTGGGGTTGGGCAGTTGGGTGGGGTCATATGACCAGCTCTGGCCAATGGCTTACGAGCAGAAGGGAGGTATCGCTCAGAGCTCCGCCCCTCCGAGCTACAGGGAAGAGAGAGCCAGACCTGCGTTAATTTTACCCACGGAGGCTTGGGGCTTGTTTCTTAACTTAGTAAGTTTTCCTGTTGCATCTTTACACAACATGCCTTACAAATGTTGTTCCCCTTTGGTGCGCCCTAGGGGAGCAGCAGTTTAGGCCGATCGCCTCCGAAGGAGCGCAGGCCACATACTCCTGGGCATGGGGGTCGGGGCGGCGTGGGGGTCGGGGGGCGGTGCTGGTGAGAAAAAGCTGTGTGAACAACTAAATAAAAATAAATAAAAGATGTATCCTCTTCTTCTGCCTTCCTGCCTACCTACTTGCTTTCATTCCTGCCTGCACCTTTCCTTAAAAAAGCAAAATAAGCCTAGCCTCCCCTCCTTCCCCTCAGCAAACTGTTCCTCACCTTCAAAGCCCGTAGAGGAATCGCCTCTTTGCTAGTGTCCTCCATCTTTCTATGCATCGCTCCATGTCATCATGTTGACAAGAATTTCCTGAGTGTCTGCTCTAGACCAGCACTATCCAAGCTGTACACCATGAAGACAGCCAAGTCCCTGCCTTCCTCTTTTGTTTTTGTTTAATAGGGGGAAATCGTGTCTCCTTTTCTTGACATAGTTCACCAGGATAGAATCGGACTGAGCCATAGTTCTGTCTTCAACAGCTGCCACAGCCAGAAGCCAGGCAGCGTTTGCTGACACACAGCCGCTTCCCCCTTCCTCAAATGCCACCTGAGTCACGGCGTCCATGTGTCCAGCTTGCATACATGTCCTGGCCCCTGTTTTGTGCCCCTTGGAGGGTGTCGGACCTTTGGGAGAGTGTCTGTGCCTCAGGGTTGTGGGCATCAAAATCAAGCTGCTGGCCAAAGCCGAGCGGGGCTTTACGTGTCCATGTGGTCATGTTGCTCCGAGCTCGTACAAATGGTGGTGGCGGCCATCACGACTTCAGTCCAACAGCGTCATGACGCAGGCAGAAAATGGCAACCAGGTGACAGTGACATGGAAAACGCTCCATCCCCCAGCTGCCGTTATGGTGTCACGAGCTTGTGGCGACGAAGGAACAGTGAGTCGGAGGCAAGTCCTGCATGGAGCCCCAGGTCTGTGGGTGACAGGTGACTTGGTGGGTGACTGGGTTGCCCCTTTGCCTTCTCTCCCCCTTGAGGTCCACATCTCCAAAATGGGAAATTCTCATGGGCTCTTTGCTTCTCTCTTTCCTCGGCGACAACGTAGGTGGGCTCCTGGGGACAATCCAGAAAGATTCTGGAAATTTCACTGCGGGGGAGCCTGCACTTTTTGAATCTTTCAAGGGCCAAGAGGGAGCAGCCCTGGCCTGATCCCAAGCCGTGGACGTGCCAGCGTGTGGCCAGGACTCCTGGGAACAGTTTTGGGAAATAGCCCCGCTTCTCAGTCAAGAGGAGAAGCTGGCACAGAGAGCTGTGCCCACTCGCCCGCCCTCTCTGCGCGCTGCTAACACCCCAGGCGGCTCTCTAACGAGTGTGCACCCCTCCCCAAAGCCACGGCCTGTTTGCTTCTCCTAGGAGCCTGGCACTGAGCCCTAGATGCTGTCATTGTCTTGGGGACAAACAACCCTCCCCCACAGCGCCTGAAGTGGCCCGCACCACTGGCCTGGACAACTTTGTCCTCACCGGGCTCTGTCCCCCATCCCTGTGGCTGCGAGAACAGTGTGACTGCTTCGGTGTGCGTGCATGAATCTTTCCGTCGAGAAGGTTCCGGGGTCAGGCTGGTGGGGCCCATTGCAGGCACTTCATTCACAACTTGCTCCTGGTGGGTTTTTCTCTTCCAAGGGAGGTGGAGGTGTGGCTGCAAAATAAATCTCAGGGTTTTTTCTTCTCCCCAAAGAAATCATTGTGCTGTAATGCAGGGGACCCAAGCTGCTGACATTTTTATGGGGCTCCCTCTAGTGAAGACGGTCGAGTCCGCGGGGGGCCATCGGGGGTCTCTCCCTCCCTCCCTCCTTCCCTCCTCATTGCCACCCCCACCCCCTCCCTCACAGCAATGCAACTTCAGCTCAATACTTGTCTAGAATTCTCAGTGGGGCTACCTAGGCGAAAAGGGGGTGGGGGGAGATGACATCATATCTTTGCCTGCTGATTGGCTGCTCTCAGACTTCAGGAATGATATCATCTGTACTCGGACTTCCCCACCCCCTTTGCTTCCAGCCCTTTCCTGGCCAGGCAAGCCCCCCTCCCCAGCACCCCACCCCAGGACACCCCGTTGCCTTGGAGACCACAAGTTTTCCACCTCGTTGTCTGAAGGAATGGTAATTCATTATATGTCTGACATGGGGGTGAAGGGTGCAGGGAGGGAGACCCAGGCTGGACGGTGGCGAGGAAGGGTTGTGGACAAGAAAATAATGAACAAGAGTATGTTTCACGCATGAGAGGCCGTCCAAGATGGTAGAGAGGGAAAGGTCATGGCCAGCGGCGTTTATGAAATCCAAAAATGGAGGCGGGATTCTAGAAACAGGCAGCAGCCAAAATATGGTTGAGAGCAGCCCCCCTCCCCCAACAGCTCATTAGGAAGAATTTGGAGAGAGAATCGCAGGCCATCTGGGGCTGCTGTGCTGTCTCTGGTCCCCGCCTGAGGGGTACACGCTGCCATGCGCACTCTGGCCACGAGCTTTGCTCAGGGAGCGGGCAGTTTCTTGACAAGCCAACCAGACAAGGATCTCCCCCATCCTTGGTGTGAGTGCATAGCCCTAAGAATGGAGCACCGACCCCTTAGTTTGTACCCACGGGGAAGCATGGCAGGAGGGAAGGATTGCCCATGGAGTGTGCTTGCGTGTGAGCATGCGTGATGCTTGAGTGTGCGTGTGTGTGTGTGTGTGTGTATGTTTCAGTTGTCTGTAGAATCTCTGTGTGCACTGACCAGCTTCACTGTGGAATAGTTCGATCCCTGGGACAACTAAAAGATGGCCTACAACATCCCCGGTCCTCCCCGGTCTCATCTCCTGCCTTCTTCATTCTCGTTTCTTCCCTGAGGTTCTTGGCATCTCTCCCTGTGCTGCTAATACGCGTCTCTTTATGGTGTTCTCTTGTGTTCAGTGTTGCCTGGGGTATTCTTTGGAGTCAGGAATTCAAGATTTGAAGTTCAGAATGGTGGAGGGGCACCCGCATTGGCTGGCTACCTGCCGATTTGGGTCTCCAGGTGTCTCTCCCAACCCACATCCTCTGGGCCTTCTTGTCTTCTCAGAGGCTGCCCCTCAGTCTATTCCATGTCATTCTGACTCTAAAGCCATCTGGTTAAAGGAAAATGAGTCAACAATGGAAAAAAGCATGGTGCCCATAAGGGAAGGTCTCTAGATTAATTTTAACACTGTGTTCTTCTAGATGTGTGTGTACAGAGATTGATGAATGTTTTCTCTAAGTTTAAAGCATACTAACAACTCCATGAAAGTCGACTATTGTTACCTTCTCCTGTAGTCCTACAGGATTGTGTCACGGAGAAATACGTTTTAAAACACCGGCTAGAAATGCATGAAAGTTATAAATAGCAGCAACATACATACACACACACACACACACACACACACACGCACACACACGAGTCTCTATGCATATGTGTGTGATTTAATTTCCTTATTTCTATTTTGCAAGTTTTCAGACATTTAAAGCGAGTAGATACTATAAATTTAATGGGGAAAAGAAAGCTCTTTAAAAGAATTGGTCCTCGGACTGGATGTTCCAAAGGGCAGAGGAATATAACTTCTCAGATGAAGCGACTGATGACTGTCAAGTCAGCGTAGCATCAACAGAGTATGTGCTTGTCCCCTGCAGGGTGGTGAGCCAGTGTCTCTGGATTCCTGTGACTTCTGTTCCATTCTGCCTTATTTCTCAGCCTTAGAGGGAAAGCAACATCTCGTACTAGGCTAGAGTTGATCTCGGGAAGCCTCTGATGCACCCTCCTCTCACCGACTTTAGACTTTTCGTAGCTCTTGAAAAGTAACTATTAATCCAAGATTTACAGAAGCTGTCACCTTAGAAGGCACACACACAAAACCAAAGTCATAATTTCCCCAAACCATCTCCTACCACCCCCTAAAGTTCCTGTGTCTGCCTCCAGAACCATTATTTTTAATCCAAGCTAGAAAATTTGGAGTCATTTTTGATGAATCCCTGTACTTCAGTCTCCAAGAGAGTTTGCAAACAGCTCATTTTTCCTTCCGACTTTGCATTCATCCACCCCAACTTCCTAGTGTCCCAAACCATTTCCTTCAAGTTCCAGCTAAAATGCCATCTTGTCTATGAAGATTTTTTATCAATTGCTTCTGTTTCAACTGAAAAACATCTTACCTGAATTCCTGCAGGATGAACAAATCTCCTCGTATTAGTCACCTGGATCCTACAACCTTCATTTGTTTGAGGGATTTTCTGGGTTTCCCATCTAGACCACATGATTCTAGAAAGTACCACTTACTAGAGTCACATGACAGAGCTCAAAATAATTTATTGATTAGACAACAGGAAATCACTTCTCTTGACCAACCATACTGGTATGTTATTCACTCTCTCCTCTTTACTTGGAAACCTGCTGTTTAATTTATGCAAACTTCTCTCTCTAGTATTTCCATTGAGTCTAGTAAATCATATGATCTTGACCTTGATGATATTGATTAAACCCTACCTCTAGATTTTAATCATTCGCCTAATAAATAGTTCTCAATACTTTTGACTGGTTCAAAAGGCAGAATCATCGAAAGTGTAAGAGTGTGAATTTTAGAGCCAGACTGCCTACACCTGGAAATCCAATATGGTAGCCTCTAGCCACGAGTACCTCTTTCAGTTTCAAAGGATTATTATTAAGTAAATATTATAATGAGGTACAATCAATTTTCCTCAGTTGCACTAGCCACTCATCAAATAATCAATAGCCACATGTAGCGAGTGGTTACCATATCGGAAAACACAGACAGAGAGCACGTGTTCTTTGTTGAAAGTCCAATTGGACAGCTTGGGTGAAATCCACATCCTAGGCCTGCCATTCACCACTTGTGTGAGTGCAAGTACAGTGTTTGAATATTTGGGTAAAGTTTTCTCATCGTACCACCTACCTCCTTGGGTTGTTTGAGCTTTAATGTGAGTCAATATGCGTAAGTACTTGGATTGGAATCTAGGGCATGGTAGCAAGCCTGTCATGGTTACCCATTCTGGGCTGTCCTGGTCTCTTTTTCCAACTCTTGACTCACCTCCCTGCCCCTTCCCTTAGCCTATGGGTCCATACCACACTTTTTGTAACATCATTCTCACTATCTCATGCCAAGGATGCTCTTTGATCTCCCTTAAAAGACAGAATTATCTGGCCAGAAACTATTCATGGCAGCTACCTTCTTACTTACTCACACATAAATGACTATAAAACCACAAGCGTCGCTGGGAAGTGGGCCTCACTGTATGTTGGCGCTGAGTGACTGTCAGGCAGGGCTCCCGGTTTTGGCCACCACCAGGCCAGGGAAGCTCTTTTCCTCCCTTGGATCTGGGACAGGAGGATGGAGAAGCTCGGATGACGTTTAATCGGGCTGAGCATTCCTCGCTGGTGACCTAATGAGCCGGCTTGACTAAATGACCGTCCGGCGGAATGCGTGTGTGAACTGCGATAGAAAAGTTCCTCTGAACTTCCTGAAAGGGAAGATAATTTATCTAAATAGCTTCCTGTCTCTTTGCTGCCAAACAGCAGAAGAAGGAAAAATAGCTGGAGCAGCAGGGAAATATTTAGCACATTGGGTGCACTCGGCCCCTCCTTGCTCGGAAGAGCCAACCCAGCAGGGAGATGAGAGGGGCTCCTGGCACTCCCAGATGCCCGTGATGGTTGGCAAATGGCTGCTGAGCAGGAGATCAGGAAGATGTCGGGGCAGGGGCTGTGGAGGGACAGAGATGGGCAACTTTTCAGGCTCCAGTAACTCATCTTGACATGATGTCGTCAGGCCCCGGGGCTAGCTCTGCTCGGATTCTTAGAAGCCCCAGTTCATGCTGTAGCAGGAAAGAGAAGAACAGATTGCTTCCTGCCTGCCGGATGATTGCTTCCAAGCCCCGATTCGTGTTGCTTTGGAAGATCTTTCCATTGCTATTAAAAACATGTTTTGGGGGCTTGACTTTAAATGGAAACTGCTACTTAACACAGCCAAACCACCACACGGAAGCCAGAAAAGTCCCCCTCCATTTGCCCAGCTCTCGTAGAAGTCCACAAGGGTGTCCACCCCCACCCCCCCGCCCCCATGCCCTGCCTGTTTGCAGAGGGGACTGGGCAGGCGGGTCCAGGTGGGAGGAGGCACTGTGTGTGCCTGCCCAGCTCCGGGCTCAGCTCTGCTGGCAGTGTCCAAGGTGTGAGCGTGGGCTGCCTCTTCCACCTCTGCCCGCCAGGCTTCTTGGACAATGAGCTACATGCTGACCCATCTGTAGGCTTTCTGGGGAGCGACCAGAGGCGGGCACACTTAAAGGCCAGAGAGTGACTGTTAGGCTTTGCACAGAGACAAAGTGGAGGCTGTCATGCAGGCATTTCTGTAACCATGAAGAACCCATCCACTTTAGCGTCACAGACAAGTCTCTTCTTAGCTTCAGGGTCAGAGAAGAGCAGGTGGGGGACTGGATCTGGCCTGGGGCTAGAATGTGTGACCCACACCAGGGGGTAATCTGCCACGAATGACTGCTGCCTCCCAGATGACAAATGTTTGTTGAGACGGGCTAGGTGTTGAATGAAATGTTGGAGACACCGCTGAAAACAAAGCCCAACAATGTTAGACACAGGCGGTGTCCGCTGGGGTCACTTTCTCAGGGGGTGAGAGATATAAAACGACGGTTACAAGACAAGATGGTAGGTGAGGGCAAAGAAGCAGATGTGCAGAGACAGAGCTGCAGAAGATGAGTGTGTGTGTGAGAGAGAAAGAGACAGAGAGACACACACAGAAAGAGAGGCATGGAGAGAGACAGAAAGAGATGGGGGGAGAGAGGAGAAACAGAGAGATACACACGGAAAGAGAGAGACAGAGAGAGATGGGGAGAGACAGAGAGAGACCGAGGGAGGGAGAGCCAGAGAGAGAGACACACCGAGAGAGAACTCAAAGAGGCAGCAAGAGATAAGAAAGGGTTCAGTGCAGGGAATTCCCAAGCTGAGCTTTTAGGGCCTTTTAGGTCAAAGCGAAGGAGCGGGGAGGACAGGGCATTCCCAGCGGGGCATTCCCAGCGAGGGAAAGGGTGTCAAAGTTGTGTGGAGTGGCCTGGAATGGGCGCCTGAGTGCAAGGCCTGGAGAGCAGGCCCACTGTAGTGCAGTGCTCTCCTGTCAAGGGCTCCTTGGGGCTTATTATGAGCAGGGCTCAGGCGTCCATCATGCCCCTGGGGCACATCTGTGTGACGGTCTCTGAAGAGGGAGGTGAGGCCCAAGGCCATGTAGATATGGGGCCACCTTCACACAGAGGCCTGTGCGCTTCTGGTCCTCAACCAGCCTGCGGGTCCTGCTCAGGGGCTGGGGAGCCCCAAGCCTCCACCAGATGCCACTACTTCGGTATCAATGAATTCAAATGCAATAGCATCTAACTGCCAGCTGTAGGTGGGACGGGGCTTCCAGAGGGGACCGGGTGTGCACAGCACATTCCCGGAGGGGCGGAAGGCTCTGCTGGACCCCAGGGTCTGCAGTCCTGACATCGCTGTCCGGGGTGGGGGGGCTTTGAGAAGCGGTGACGCGAAATCAGACTAATCAAAGGAGAAAAGGAAAGCAAGGACACTGGGGCTCTTCCTGACACCCAGGTGGTCCCTGGCCATGTGGGCCTGTGTCCGGGACTCTCCGGGAACTGAGCAGGAGAGAGGGGAACGCAAAGGGGCTGAGGTGGGGACTCTGTTTTCCCCAATATTCCTAAGCAACCGCGTCCTCAAATCGCAGAGCCAGCGACAGAACTTTGTTTACCAGGAAGAAAACACTTGAAAAGCAGAATATTTGGCGGAAACGCGCTTGGGATTAGCAGGTTTTTCTTTTTCTTTTTTTTTTTTTTCTTTTAATGCCGTTTTGTTTTTCTTCTGGGTTGCTCAAGGTACTGACCGAGCCCTCGGCCCCTTGGCCCGGAGACTCTGTCTAATTAGCCTGCGGGATTGTTCGCGGCGCTGGGAAGGGCGGGGAGGAGGGGCCGCGCCGGGCCGGACCAATGGGAAGCCGCGGGCGGCGGCGGGAGGGGCGGGGCCTGTCCGCGTTTCACCAATGGAGAGCCGCGGGCGGTGGCGGGAGGGGCGGGGCCGACTGCCTGAGCTGCACCAATGGGGAGCCGCGGGCGGTGGCGGGAGGGGCGGGGCCGACTGCCTGAGCTGCACCAATGGGGAGCCGCGGGCGGTGGCGGGAGGCGGAGGAGCAGGGCTGTTCATTAGATGCCAAGGTCTTGAAAATCCCTCTGTAATTAATTTTCTCCTGAATTAATTAGAGAAAAGTTGGAACGGGTGGAAGAAGGAGGGATTTGTTGCCCTTGGGCTGCTTTTCAGGGCGACTTAAGGAAAAGATGATAATCTGTTGGAGGGCGGGACGCGGCCAGGCTTTTCAGGAGGTTCTCCTGCCCGTGGGAGGAGAATCCAATTTAAACCAAAGGTCACAGGGAGGCAGGGGCTTAACTGGAGCCAGAGAAGGGGACGCACCTTTTCAGAAGCCTGGGTTGTGTGTCTGTGTGTACACACACTTCTCAAACAGTGCCTATTGCCCTCTGGATTCTGAATACACACAAATTTAAAATTCTCCAGGAAGACCCCCCTTCTCCCCTCTGCTTTGTCTTCGATCTCATTTGTCACCCCCAAATGTAAATTAGAGCAGAGCCTGTTGGTATCCCCCGTGAAATGATTTCATTTTAACCTGAATAGAAGATAATATGGTCATCCCCACCTCCCCGCCACTTTTAAGAATCAACCGTGTCTCCTTCCTCGCTTTTTTTTTTTAACGTGAACTCGGAGCCCTGTGGATGAGGGACCCCTGAGACAATTTTAATAAAAGCTTCTGGACGCTACCAGCCCACAGATTTGCTCTCCCGAGTCCCAATGTGTTGAACATGATGTTTGGAAGGCAGGAAGCCAGCACACTTCGAACAGGCAATGCCAATTCTCTCGGCCCTGTTAGCTGCTTTTATGGAAATTTGAATTGAGCCCAGTTTCTTCTAGACTCTGGTCTCGTATGGATTTTATTAATTTGACCCATGGCTGAATAGTTCTGCTTTACTGGTGGGCCACATCCAAGAAGCAGAAATGTTGTGTCTTCACGTCTGTCCCTAAGGCCAACACCTTCAGTTAATCATTCAATGGCGTTCACCCAAAGAGGGAGGGCCAGCCTGTTTCAGACAGTCACTGTTTTCAAAGTGGTCAAATCAGTGAATTCAAGGTAAAAAACTTATTCTCTGGGCTCCAGTGAAGGCGTCCTCTCTACCGATGACTAATTTAAATGCTTCGATCTCTAATAGAAAGAGGCCTCACAGATGAACAGGTCTGTTAATGGAATAGAGGCTGGAGGAGTGACTACTTCACCTGGGTGAGTTTCTTTCAATCGAGTTTGTTTCCTCTACTTTGCTCCCTTGGCTGGGTTCAAGCCATGGAGAGGTTAAAAAACTCTGAATACCTATTCCTGGCTCCCAGACATTCCTTCTGCCATCATTATTGCCCAGTGAATCACAGCTTCCTTAAATTTTTCAGGCCATGGGCGTTTAGGTAGGACAAAGGCAGGATTACCTCCCTAGCTCCATCACCAACAAGGCTTTAGCAGCTGGAGGACTCTTTGACCTAGTCTACCTGGCCACAGGACACGAATGTCCCTGGAGGGAGGTTTAAGAGGCTAGAGGACAACAAAAGGAATGACAGGAGTGTGGGGTGGAACCTCTTGGTGGGAAATGGTCTGGGAGTAAGGGTGATAAGAACAAGATGAATCTCCTGGAAGCTATCAGCATCTTGGGAAGCTGTCCCTGCCCTCCCTCCCTCTTCCCTAGCCCAGCCCTTCTGCATTCTTCACAGCAGCTGTTTCAACTCCTCTTCTCCTTCCTCAGGCCTCCAAGTCCACCCCCACCATTCACAGAGGATGACTTCATCTCCGGCTCCACCAAGAGGAGACTGACCTACACTGACTCCAAGTGGCCTGCCAGTCTGACTCTGCCATTGAAAGGACCCAGGATGAAGCCTGTGCTCTGCCACTTGCCTTGTTGTTTGTAGGCCATTTACATAGCCTCTCTCAGGCTCTGTTTCCTCACCGTAAAACGGGGCTGTTATGAGTATTCAATCAGATGACGTAGGAACCTGCATGTAAACAAAAAATGCTAGTAACTGCTAGCTGTTGGAAAACTGCTACCACTCATTACTGCCAGCTCCACACCCGCCTGCACGCCATCCGCTCCTGTATCTCCTCATCCACCGTTTCCACATTTTCCCGTGTTACAGCCTCACTTCCTTCCAGCCTTCTCAGACCAGGTACAGTTCTCTCCCTCTTGTCTGGTTTCTTCACTAAATCAGAAACCATCTGCCCCTTTCTTTTTCCAAATGATTATCTCCGATCTCTTTAAACGCCCTCAATTCGCCAGCATCTCTCTCTTCGTGTTCAGACACATTCAGGTTCCCCTTAACCGCCCCCCAGTACTTCCCTTCTCTTGATTATTCCTTCAAACCACAGTCTCATCTCTTTCCTTCCTTTCACTAGCAGATCTATCCAAAGAATCATCTGCGCTTATTGACACCACTTCCTGACCTCCCACCCACGCCTCAGCCCACTGCAGTTTGCCTTCTGCTCCCACGGCTCTGGTGAAATGAAACTTTCAAATGTCTTTCTAATCGCCCTCCTCCGTCCTGCTCAGTGTTTGGGAGCGTCTGGCTCTGTGGCTCCAGTCATCTCTAACTTCTCTTCTCCCCACATGTCCGCGCTTCTCCTCTTCCCTGGATCTTCATCTCTTTCATCCATGACTCATGGTTGTCCAGTAGTGTGTCCCAAGTGTCATCTTGTTTACCCGCCACCTGGGTGGCCTCATGCACCCCCTGATCGGCCATGTGTTACCTCAGCGTCTGCCGCAGCTACGTCTCTAGTTCTGAAGTTCTGCACTCAAGCTCTCAGGTTTCCAGCTCCTTGCTCTTCCGCCTAAGAGCGTCCTGTTTCCACTCATTCATTCAGTACACCTAATAATAAAACATCAATAAAAAAAATGTGCTCTACGCCTTTGTATTGCTTACTCCTCTTCTATCAATCCACTGATCTTACTGACTTATCTTCAAGTGTTCCTGGATCTGTTGCTTTCTGTTACCACAAGTGCTTTGTCTTAGGAGGCCCCAGTTTCATGCTCAGATCCCGAAAGTGGCTTTGAACCATCTCCCTGGGTCGAGCTTCTTTCGGCCCTGGCTTCTGTTTTCCATTGACAACAGTGGTCAAATACCATTGTCCAAATGGAGTACTTCTGTGAGCGAAAGGGAGTTCTATGACAAATTTCACGATGAGACCGTCCTGGGCAGACAGAGGTGCCTGCCCCCCGGTTCCCCTGGCGTCTGATGACGTCAGTTGCTGGTTTTGATCCTCATGGCCACACGATGACATGTAAGCTCAGCACAGCATTCACGGCTCTCTATCAGGCCTTCTTCAGTCATTTTTGGTCTCCCCTTCACCCTGGACTCTCACGCTGGTGATTGTTCAGTCATCCTGAAGGTGTCATCATTTCCAGAGGTGCTTTGTCCTTTCCCATCTCTAACCTGTGCTCAGACAGTTTCCTGCCCAGAAGCCTCTCCTGCATCTCCATCCCTGTCCATCAAGGCTCAGCTCAAACGCCGCACCCTCCCTGCAGTCTTTCCCAGCACCGGTTAGCAGTGAGATGAGTGTCTTCCCCTCCTTGTTCCAAACACACATTGCAAAGCTGATCACAGCAGACTCAACAGTTGAGTTATCTATGCACACAACTGCTGTTCTCCCTAAGACTCAACTCATGGGGTGCAGGGTCAGTGGCCTTCACCTCTGCATTTCTCAGTTCTTAGCACCATCCTTTACCTAAAGAAATGAAGAGGAGCTGGACTTCTTTGAACACCTACGCCGTGCCAGGTGCTCACCTGGGTCTCTTGTTCCAACTTCACGACTCTGCATGCCAGGATCATCACACCAGCACCGGCACACTGTCATTTTTTCCCCTTAAATAGATGAAGATAAGCTTGAGAAATGAAGCACTTCACACAGCTGGAAATAGTACCAGTGGCTTCACATGGAGGCCTGTCTTCCCGAGAGAAAATACCGAGAAAGTGGGCCACACGCATGACCTCCAGTCTTTCTCTATGCCAAGCTGCTCCTGGTATTTGTTTATGGAGAAGATGTGATGAAGAGACAAACCGGTGTGCGGCAGTACGATCCAGGACAGGCCCTCAACACACCCTTGTTCCAACAAAATGATAACCAGATACTTCTATCCAGGGGGAGACTGAGGAAGAGACATTGAAGTTCCCCGTGAGCGGGAAAGCAAGTCACAGACAGGCAGCCTCCTGGAGACGGCAGGTGCAGGTGGAGGTTGGAGGTAAATATTTTCTGTCTTGGTGATGGTGAAAGAGAGATGTCATGAGTCAAACCAGTCACTGGAGGTTTCAGGTTTTAAATGCAGCACCTTGTCCTTCTTTCTCTTCTCATATCACTGATGCTAGGACTCTAGAACGGTGGACTCTGTCGGGAAGGTTGGTCCACCCCGGTGCCTGGCTCTGGAACTCACTGTCTAGATTCAGAGCCAAGAGAAAAGCCAATGGTAAGATCAAATCAAGTCAGGGGAGCCCAAACCAAGAGCCCAAGAAAACTTTGGGGGCACCCCGGGGTTACTGGCTTTCTCTCCACTTGGGTCATCCTCACTTGTAGTCTCAGCTTTTTATATAACTTGGTTGTAAGGCAAAGTGACAAGGAGGTAAAGGACGCTGGATGTCACTTTAATCCTCCAACCTCCAGATATATCACCCATCTTATAGGCAGGCTGCTCTGAGTTGTCAATCCTGACATCCGGGACAAGTGTCTTGTATCTAAAATGGTTTAGACAGGAGTTAGCTACTGGAAGCTTAGAATAGGAGTGGGGGCAGGAAAGATGAGGGAGTAAAGAGAAAGACATCCCTGGTGAGGACCTGGGTGTGCATGAGGGGAGAGCTGCAGGGTCCTCATCACAAGGAGAGACATTTCCGAGTGCCGTATTAGACACGTGTACGCACATTTAGGTGTTTGCATGGTGGTCTCTGCGTCCTTGCTGAGGATTGAGTGGGTCTCCGTAACACAGAACCCCTTAAAGACGTCTCTTTGCCCTCCTTCGAGTGTTGCCTGAGATTCAGCAAATGTACAGTCTTCTGTCTCTGTCTTCCCCTCCCTCTGCAACACTGAGACTGGAAGGAACATGGAACAGCAGATCTAGGTCCTGTAGTTTCTGGAAGCTTCTACATTTAAGTGGAGAGTAGAAAGTGGAAATCTCAAATTAGTCATCAGTGGTACCAAGTCTGCAGCCCCTTTCTCATCATAACCAGGTGTTCTGGGTTTTGTTACCCCCTTGACCACAGTAAGGGCTAAACTGGGTGATGCAAAACACCCTACCTGCAAGCGTGGTCCTTGCGGGGAGGCAACTGCGTGAATAAAAAAGGTCTGAAGAGTGGCCCTGGCTGACTGCTCCTGAGTGAAAGTTTCAGACTGATGGACTCTCTAAAAGGGTGAGGAAGAACTCGACCTCTTTCTGCTCTTCTAGCTCCAACTAGCTTCTGTCTTGGTGATGGTATAAGAGAGACTTTATGAGCAAGATAAGTCTTTGGCACTTTTAATTTTTTTTTAATACAAAATATCCTTGTTTGGGGGACTGGGAGAGGGGCCAGAAAACTCAGGCCATGGGCTAGAATGAGCTTGCTATCTATTTTTGTCCGTTAGGTTTTATTAGAAATGGTCATGTCCAGTTGTTGCCATAATCATCTATGGTGGCTTGTTCTGTGCAATAGCAGAGTCGAGTCAATGAAACAGAGACTTGATGGCCTGCAAAGCCTAGTATAATTACCAATCGGTCTTTTCTGGAAACCTCCTGCAGCCCCTGTGGTCCATTGTTTAGATCTTGAACAATATGCTCTGGCAAGTTAGAGGCCTGAACATGACAAATAACTTAAAAACCTAAAGAAGACCCCGTGGGCAATTAGGCTGTTTTGCTGATTATAAAATGATACAGAAGAAAATAAAAAGATACTCTAATTCTATCACTCTGTTACATGAACTGTTAATATTTGCTGTTTGCAGCTAGTCTTTTTTTCGATGCATATAGAAAGAACTCCCAGCATACATTATTATGTAATTAGAATATCCTGTGTTTAGTTTTTATCCGATTGTGTGCCTTTGAATTTGACATTTTAGGGACATGTTGCATGTCCTTGGATATTCCTTGTTAACAAGCCTTTAAGACGTTTAAAATATGTGTTGTGGTATCATTGAACTGCTAGGTCATTTGGGGTTATTCATAAATGGTGATATTGTCTGCTATCACCAACCCAACTGAGTAGAAATCTTTGATTCCTTGAGTCTTTCCTCGAGATAGATTCCCAGAAGTGGAATGACTGGGTTAAAGGGTGAGGACAATTTTCAGGGTCTTGATAACATATTGCCAAATTGCTTTCCAGAAAGATTGTACCAATTTATGCTCCCACCAGCAATGTACGAAATTGCCACCTTACCCTACTCTCCCCAGCATGGAGGACTATCATTAAAAAAAGTCACCAAATTGATAGGCAAAAATTGCATTTTGTTGTTTTGATTTGGATTTCTTTGATTACTGGTGAGGTTAAACATTTTTTTCATATGTTAAACACTTCTTCATATGTTTATGGCCAGAGGGAATCTTAATAATGGTCTTCAAGTGTGCAGAGGGGTTATTTAGTAGATTGGGACCAGCTGTTCTCAAGAAAACGGGAAATGTTGAAACTTCAGCAAGCAAGCAATCAGCTGAAGGTCCTTTCGTGGCGTACGAGCCCGAGAGCGGTCAGACCCTAATGAAGGCTGTGGCAGCCCTCGGACCTTTTTGCTCAAGGGGCCAGGAGACAGAAGAAAAATGGCTACAAGCTGTTGGGTGCCTCCAAGTGCTCCGATCACTGCTCTGGCTGCATATGTTTGCATTTAAACACTCACAAAAGCACTCTGAGAAACATGGGAGCATATACATAATTTATTATTAATTATCCCAACAAGGATTGGAATGCTCACCCTCAAATCCTGATTTCATAACCATTCTGTTTTACTGCCTCTGAGAAAATGGCTTAAATGAGCTTCTCTGGCTTAAAGGTTTTGCAAATTCTTCATAAACAAAATCTCCCATAATCCCTTAGCAACATCTCTCTGCAGCACAAATCATGCACATTTTTTTTTTCCTGCCTCAACCTTCCGATGACCACCTGTTTCAAGTGATAACAGGGAAATCTTCAAGCTTCAAGCAGCGCGGTGTTTGCTGAGTCCTTGCTACTCCGTCAGTCCACTAACTTCCGGTTCCCCTGACATATCCGACCACTTCCTGCCGCAGGAAAATTCACACAGGTTGTTGCCTTCACAGGAATTGTCTCCTTGTCACCAGTTCCTGACCGCCACCTTTGGTCCACGCATGCACACACACAAGGTTCTCTTGATGCAGCTTGCATTTTTGCTTCAGAGAAATGAAATGCACAGTGATTCCTTTAGTGCTTATTTCTTTCACTGGAATCATCAGCTTAATGTGAAAAGAAATGATGCGGCTTTGTCCACCATATTATCTGCAGACTTTAGCAGAACGGGATGGAGGAGTATTGACTGACGGACTGAAAGAACGAATGAATGATTGTCAGCTTTCTGAACTAGACTCAGGTATGCATGTTCTTAGCATTGGTGTCAGTGTTGGTTCACCGTCTACTTATCCCCTGATTCCCCCTGAAATGCTTTCTCAACCCTTTTAGTCCCTCGAGGGGTCAGCTTCTTTGGAAGTTCATTGAGGGTGGAGGCTGCTTCTTGTTTGATTTGTAGCAGCCCCAGCACCTAGTGAGGGACCCTGGACATAGCAGTGCCCAGTGTCAGCTCTGTGTGAATCCATGTCTGCCCCAAGCCTTCCCTCTTCTTTTCTCAGACCCCACAGAGGACTTACCATGTGTGCATCACCCCTCTGTTGAATGGCCTCGATGGTGATAGGGACCCCAAAGTCCACAACTTTGCCTTTCATCTAGAGGGAGGTGCCAGATGGTTTTCTAATTTTGGAGACGTGAGTTAATTCTAGAACCCACCCCAGCACGGGGCACATGGCTCTGGGTCCTTTGTTCCGAGTGGGACAAACACATGGCCAACTCAGAGGACTATCCTGGATTCAGTTCTGGCAGTGGTAGAAGTGGCTGAGGCAGAACTCGCTCTGGGATCAGATATACACTGAGCCCAGGCGAGGATTTGAGTGATACCCCGGCATTTTGAACAGAGCCTGGCGCATAGTGGTTACCAAAAGTAGATGGAAAGCAGACAGTCCTGGGTCACCGAAACTTGTGGGAGGAATGAAAACACAAGAAAGAAGATAGCGCCTTGGCTGCTGGGTTCTCTTGAAAGACTGGCCCGGGGCCCAGGGAGCAGGGTGTTGGTTGGACAGATCCATCAGTCAATCACTCTCCATCTCCAGTTCTCCCAGCCTCATTCCCAGGGAAGGACCTCATGCTTTTAGCATATGACCTCTAATTAGATAACTATCCAACTCTGGGCAGATGTCTGCACCACACTGGGCTGTCATTGGAGGGAGAGAGGAGGAAACCCAGTCTCTCTGGTGTGCGGTGGTCTGGACTCCTTCATTCTAGTCATTTTCACATCTCAAGTTCAAGCACATGCCAGATCGTGATATCCCGTTACCCCATGGAGCGGTTGTGACCCAAATCAGAACACAAGGCATTTGTGGAACCTCCTTATCATTTTCCCATTTGCCTTCATTTTCAATGTATCCATCCTACTCTCCATCCAAACACCCACGCATCCACCTACTCACTCACTCACTCAACAAGGTGGTCCCAAAACCATGTGCGGTTAACTTACCTTTCCAGGGCCAAAGGATGATACAAAACTACGTAGGGATCTAGGATCTAGGAAGCTTTGTGATTTCCTCTGGACATGTCTCCACTTGCTCTGCACCACAAGGAGCCAGCTTTGGACCCGAGCACTGA
Organism: Solenodon paradoxus; assembly: GCA_004363575.1. Classification (NCBI taxonomy): domain Eukaryota; kingdom Metazoa; phylum Chordata; class Mammalia; order Eulipotyphla; family Solenodontidae; genus Solenodon; species Solenodon paradoxus. The sequence goes on along the minus strand of RJWH01004434.1, from coordinate 75,523 downwards.
GTGAGATGGCTCTGGGTTAGAATCTGGATTTGTTCCCTGTTAGGTCACCTTGCAGCTTAGAGAGGTTAAAGGATAATTGTAAAATGGAGTTGATGAAAGTACCTATTTCATGGGGTCGTGGAGCAGCACAGAAAACACCCTCACAAAAGCTGAGAGTTGGTATTTTTTACTTACAGAGCTTCCAGTGAAGAGAGATGGCAGCTTGTTTGAAATCTCCCAGGGAGACAACAGCAGAGCCATCACTTCAACCACATCTTAGCCAAATTCAGAGCTGCGTCTAGAAGGTGATCTGGTCTTCACCACCCAGTGAGGGAGGCATGCCTACCTCTCCATTAAGATGGAGAAACTGAAAGCCAGGATGACGTAAATGACTGGTCAAAGGCAAAAGAAAATGGTGGGGAACCTCTAGGCCTCCTGACTCCCAGTCTAGTGCTCTTGGACATGATTCTGACAGGGGACACTAAGCTGGAGCACACAGACAGTGACCGAGCTCTGGGTGGGTTTCAGCTCATGCTCACAGCTCCACTAAATTGATTGTTGAGCAGCATTCTGAACACCTGCAGACAGAGCGGGCACCTTACAGAATTCTACGGTGGAAGGGAGATAGGACATCAGACGCTGGCTAATGAAACACATTCACTCACAGATGGGGAAACTGAGGGCCAGAGAGGATGCATGAATTGCTCAAGGTCAACCAGTTGGTCAATGACAAAGGTTGATCTAGAGTCCACTTCTCTTTCTAGTCATAATTCTCAGCAGAGCCCCCAGGATGCCAGGCCAACCGGGTTGCTGTTCTGAGTCCAAGGACAGCTGAGGCCACTATCTCCCAAGGATCTCAGGTTGCTCAATCTATGACTTTTTGGAATGAACCTAGGTTCATTGGGAAGACCAAGGGCGATTTTTAGCATGGGATTTCTTCCTCCTAAGTGGCTTTTCTTTCATGTACTATTTGCCCTTCATTGTGGCCTGGAAAAACTTAGACTAGCTCAGCTGAGGGACATTGGAACTCTCCTGATGCTTGCAAGGACAGAGCCCATAGGAAGAGGGAGCGTGGGAGGGTATCCAGAAGAGAGGAGAATATATGCTCCCATGTCAAGGGGGGCTTGATCCATGGCAGTGGGCATATGCAGAGCTTAAATGAAATTTTCAAAACACATCTATTGGCTCACTTAACTAAGAATTACCATCCCTCCATCTTGGTCTAGAGATGAAAATCATGTTAAATCTCTCCAGCTACTTTCATTCATACCATCGCTTGGTGTTCATTCTTGTGTAGTTCTTTCTGTGTTCCTGGACATGTTGGAAAAGTCTACCTGCCAGTGCCTTTGGGTTTGGGTGGGTCACATGAGAAGTTCCAACCAATGGTGTGTGAGTGGAAGTCGTGTGTCTCTCCCACGCTCCGTGAGCGGAAAGCCAGGCACCGTAATGGCGATGTTACAGAATGGAGCACTCTTTCTGTCATGACCACCATCGAGAGCTAGTGTCCTCCTTGGAACAGGCTTCTCGACCATGCCAATTTTTTCCCACGAGGACCTAGTTGGTTGAGTTGCTAGGACCTAGGTCTTAGTAGGTGTGTGTCTTAGTAGCATGTGTCTTATTAATCTGACCACTAAGCAGAATGCTGCTCAAGCTTCCATGTGCATGAAGTGGCCTAGAGGCTCCAGGGTAGGGCTCGAGTGGCTCCATTTCTAACACTCTTGGGAAGTGATTCTACAATGATTCCACAGTAGGACATGGTGCGTAGAGGCCCTGTGGGGCCAGAGTCCATTCTAGAAGATAATCCAACACGCGTGGGGCACAGACCTAGCCAGAGACCCGGGGACATCCTAATTCACTAGTGACGATGTGTACTTTGGGGCCATCCGTTCTGATTGTGGAGTCTCCTGGCTCACAGCATCAACATCCCCTGGAGGCTGTGAAGATGCAAATGACCTGCCCCACACACTGACCCACAAAGCCAGACGCTCCGGGTGTTTGAGGACAGTCCTTTGGACGATTCCTTAATGTAGTCACTTCAATCTGGTGGCACGTTACAGACTGGGGGGCCCTTTAGAAATACAGTTGAATCGTGTAGAGCTCTGTGTGTGTGGGGCCTGGGCATCCAAATTAAAACAACTTCGTGGTGGTGGGGGGATAGGTTATGTTCTTCACGTGATTCTATTGTCCAGTGAGAACCACTGGCTCACATCTCAGATCCCATCTGACCATTTCCAAGTGGGGGTCCCTCGTTCCAGCATGGCAGGCGTGACGATTCAGTGACCAGCCATGGAGAAGGCCGTGTGTGGGGACATTCCTCTAAGAGTAAGGAATCAGGTCGAGATGGGACGAACAGGGGCCCATGGAGAGGGTGTTGCCATCTCTGCTTCTCTTCCCATTGTGAAGCCACGGCTGGTTTTCATCTAGGAAGCTCCCTTTGCGCGGAGAAATCTGATCTAATGCTTATAAGTCATCTCAGAACAGAGAACGATTAGATGACCTTCCGGGCTCTGGACCACCTACCAAGAACCCATACTCTGCTCTGATGTTTTTGTGTTTTTATTTTTGCTAAGTGCATGAGCTTTCAGAGCTGGGCTGGCTTCTTTCTTTCCTCATCTGTGTCTTATGTTCCCTTTCTGCTCCAGAGGAGCCACACAAATCAGGTGCGTGCAAATACCAGGTGTGTGCAGATAGGCGCGTGCAAATAAGTGTGCAAATACCAGGTGCGTGCAAATACCAGGTGTGTGCAGATAGGTGCGTGCAAATAAGTATGTGCAAATACCAGATGTGTGCAAATACCAGGTGCGTGGAAATATCTGGTGTGTACAGACAGGTGTGCACGAATGTCAGGGGCGTGCTTCCTTCCAAGCTGCCTCCTCAGCAGTGCATTGGTTGGGCCGGGACTGGCTTTCTTCATCGTACTCCCCTGCCTATGGGGATGGTGATCTGGGTAACGAAAACCCTCCAGGGGCTCTCCTACCTCTCCCCACATTTCCTTCCCACCACTCAATGGGGGCTTTGTCTGTGTCAGGAACAAGCCTGAAAGCCATTTGGTCACGGCCATTGTTGTCTGCCGGCACCTGTGTCATTTGGAGTCAACTGTGTTAGAGATCGTGTAATCTAACCTGCCACCTGCTTATTAGATGTTCCAGAAAATCACACAGGAAAAGTACACGCGGTGTCTTCTCCGCCACCCCTGCCCTCTCGCGTGTCTTCTTGCAGCTCTGAGGTCCAGGGGAGGGCGGCCTCCCGCACTTACTCAGGTCAAACAAAGGCGATGCACTGCTCAGCTGAGTGATGCCTGGGGTTACAGCAACAAGCTGGCCGGAGTTCTGTGACTGCAGGGGAGGAAAAAGACATCAACTTTGGTTCTCCTGCCCCCTTGGCTTGTCGGCTGAGAGCTTCACAAGTCTCCCTGGGCGCTGCACCTCCTCACCCTGTGTGCTCACGCGGCATCGTTCTGACTTGGCTTGAAACGGTCATCTCTCCTGTTTGCCATGTGCTTCGTTCCTACTCTCTGTCTCTCTGGAGCGTTGGCCCTTGGGGATGCGTGTGTGTGTGCGTATGTGCCTGTGTGTGTATATGCGTGAAGACAGGCAGCAACTAGGTTTCAAGATGGCCACTCCGACATGGTTGCTCCAGCCCTGGGCTTGATTCTTTCTGCCCTCCTCACCCGTGGCACCAGCAACAGGAAGACCCTGGCCTGCGGTGTGAGAGTGGCTTCCACTTCTGGACTCACATCCTTCCCTTTGTCAACAAAGATCTGGGGCCATCACAGTCCATTTCACCTCCCAAAGCCTGCATTTCTATAGGGGCATTTCCAGAGAGGCAGGAGACGCGTGCCCCACGTCTACAGGCCAGGACTCTATGGCTCTCCTTTCCCAGCTTTGAAGGCCTCCCTGGGTAGGCTTTTCTGCTCAGCTCTCTCCCTTTGGAGTTGTGCAGAGTCCTGGGGAGGGCAGTGGGTTCGGATACAGGATACAGGTCTTTTAGGGGCCAGGTTGTCCAAGGGTTCAGGACCCGTGGCATCTCATCACGCGCACTTTGTTAGAGAAGCAGCAACATGGCCCCTCTCCAGACCCGATGAGTGAGCCCCTGTGGGAACGGAAGCTACTGCATGAGTGTCAGTACGCCGCTTCGGGGTTCTAATCACGCTCCAGTCCCAAGTCACGGTTCTGGGCCAAGTCTGAGAGGTCGGCAGGCGAATGCGGACACTGTCGGTCCCCTCACTAGAAAAGAAGAGGGACGGGACCCTTTGTCCTCTCACAGATGGGCGGGGAGGCAGACCCTCCTAATGAGCCCAGGATCTTCAGTAGCACTTTTTTTTTTTAATGGAAATACTGTGTGGCAGCAAGTTTGTTTGGATTTGTGAGGATGGTTGCCTACCAGTGACAGTGGAAGGAAGCCATCCATGGAAAAAGCGCAGCTTTCAGCTGGTTCACACAGCTGAACTTCAAGTGATGGGTCAGCGGCAAATAGTAATGACTGTTCTCCCATCGTGGCCTGCACAAGGCACAGCGGAGGTGCGTTCAGTACGTGAGAGGTGGCGGGGACTCCCGTCCTTCATCCACAGCTAAAGGCTCTCCCAGGACCTGATTCTAGAAGCATCTGACTGCTAGATCCTTAATATCTCCAGAACTATGTATTAGATGTTTGTTCCCAGAGGTCTTGGTACTGAGCATTGCTGTAAAGAAAACAAAGAATACACAGACAAAATCTGAGAAAACACACAGTCCAGCCATCGCCCTTATGTATTTCCTGAACTTGTCTGAACACGTAAGCCCTGCACGTGCAGCATTATCCACATTCACTGCACGGTGGAAGCCACTTGTTCTTCCCCAGGGGACAGGCTCAAGAAACACTGACATGTGCATCCTCTGGTCTACTCTTCAGTGACAGAAAGGGTTGTGCTCGCAAGCCACGCCAAGTCATGGATGGATTCTAAATGCATTTTGCCACATGAGCTAGTCTGAAAAGGGTACTCTGTGATTCCATTTCTATGATGTTCCAGAAAAGGCAAAATGAGAGCGAGAGCCACAAAAATCAGTGATTGCCAAAGCTTCCAGAGGGAAGGGGAGTTGACTAGGTGACGCACAGAGGACGCTTAGGGCTGTGGAAGGCTTTTGATGCTGCAGAGGTGTGCATGTGACCCCATGTATTTGTCACAATCCCTAGAATGGTGCAGCTCAAAGAGCAAAACTGGATGTGTGCAACTAAAAAGAGTGAGTGAGGAGGCCTGGGAATCCCAAAATGGGCTACAGAAAGTGAGAAGACGTCTCAATTTATTCCAAATGTAGGAAACATCTTCACTCAAGAGGTTGGGGGAAAATGTGCCGACCTAAGTCATTTGGAAATGGTTCAATAAAGACCAAAGGCAAAGGAAGACACATCATTGTTCTCTAGTTCATTAGGTTGTTTGCCGTGGGGCCTGGGCAGACGGTCCTGACACCGCTCGAAGTGTCCACTGGAGCTGAACTTTCAGTAAACAGATGGCAGCTGGCCAGACTGGACTTTACACACAGCTCTGGCAGGAGGCTAGAATGATCCAGGCAGCGACACGTTGGAGTTGGAAATATCCATATAAACTCACATCTAGCTTAATGGAGATGCAGATGATTTGCCTACAGGAACAGTTATAAATATACACTTGTATGTGCAAACAGGAGGGAGCTGGCACGTGTGTATTTCATTGTTCTCCCAGCTGAGGTCTGAAAAGGGACAGCAATCTAGTATGAGCCCACGTCATGCCCAAGTCTTTCTTGTGAGAACTCTTCGCCAGCAAAGCGGCCCCTTGGAGACGTGGCCGACTCCAATATCCAAGATGAGCTGTAGTGCCTTTAGTACCTGAAATTCAAAGACAAAACAACAAAAACCCAAAAAACAAAAACCGCTTAAAATGCAATCAAATAAAACAAAAATCATCCATGAACACAATGCTAGGGTTATGACACAGGAACAGGGAGTCAGGGGCAAAAATCTCTTGGTGGCCAAAACAGAAGTCATTTAAACCAAACAAGAAATAAATAATGTGGTGTAGGATGGTTTGTCTATAATAAACGTCCACAAGTCCATACTGACGTAAATAAATGGTGGAATAAATAAATGGCAGGAGGGAGACGAGACAAGTCTCTGCCCAGAAGGATTCTGTGTATTTCTGTAGATCATCTGCCCTTGAGGTGCTGGGATACAGTGATTTCCTTCTGAAAGGAGGGGAAAGAGGAACTTTTGGGGGAAACTTGATGATTCCCAGCCCAGCCAGGTGGCGCAGGTGAGTGCCAAGTGCGGTAAGATGTGTGGAGAACGCATGACCTTGATGTGAAATGATGAGATTGGCATTTCTTCCCAAATGCACAGCCCCCATCTCACCATGAGAAAACCATCCAACAAATACGAATCAAGGGGTCTTTTAGAACAATCCTCAAAGTTGTTAAGGTCACGAAAAAACAAGGAAGTCTGAGGACTGTCACTGCCAATGAGCATAGAGACAAGAATGTCTGAATGGGATGTGGCATTGGGACTGGGATCCTGGAACAGAAAAGGGAGATTAGGGGGAAAAAAGAAAGAAATCCCAAAAGAAATATGGAGTTTATGTAATAGTTGTGTGTGGATCTTGGTTCCATTGATTAGGGCAGTCGGACCACAATGAAGTAAGATGTTGATAACAGGAGAAATCGAGCATGAGACTTAGGGAACCCCCCCATACCCACTTCACAACTTTTCCGTCCATCAGGAATGATGTGAAAGTGAGAAGCTCATTCAAAAAGACCAGCGGATTTTTGCCCTTGAGACTAAAGTCCAGATCAAGGACATTGATAGAAAGCGCTAATCAAATCCTGAGAACAGATTTGCTGTGGAACTATCTGCAGATGAAGCATGTCACGGAGTGGGTGTGATAGTGCTGATGTCTGCGTGCATGCGCCAGGTCATGTGAGTACAGGCTCCTCCCTGCTGAGCTGCCTGCCCCCAGCAGGTGACGGGGATGGGACCCTGGGCGACGGTGGAGGAGTCATGATTTGCTCAGTTTTGCTCTGTATATTTGATCTTTCAACATTTTATCAGTAAATGTTCATGGGTCACAGTTGTCATACATTATTGGTTACCTATAAAGTTTCTTTTGAAATATATTTGAATTTTCCTGGGTGTGTGTGTGGACATAGGGTGATTAGGGAATGTTGAACTAAGAAGATGATCTTTAAACAAAAATCTGAAGGCGGGAGGGAATAAGCCATGTGTCTGTGAGGAGGGGCGTTGGTGAGCTTAGTCCCATGGAAATAAAATCTTTGTCCATCGCATGAGGTGGAGAGAGGCAATATGTGATTTAAACAGTTGGTGGTTGTCTGGCTGTATGGCAATGACTGGAACTCAGGGAAGGGACAAGTCTGTGAAAATGCTTGAGGAGGGCACAATTGTGACCGGATGGCGGAGACTTGTGCCCTGAGTGCTGCCCCTTTCAAAACTGTCCAGCTCACAGTTTCGGTCCATGGAGATCACGGGGCACTGGAGACCACCCCAGGAAACACCACTAAGGGCCCGCCATGGGTGCCATCGTGAGTGTCTGTCACCCATCGTGAGTGTCTGTGACGCCAGGGCTTCTCTGAGAGGCCCTGGAGCGGAGAGCAGGGCTAGCTAGCTCCCTCCCAGGCTGTGGGGGCATCTGCTACAGGCCTTCCTCCTGGCGGGGGGCGGTGGGGGGTGGTCTGAGTCATTCCCCGGCTTCCCGAGGACATTCTTCCAGCTTCTTTGTGTCACCTTCCCTCTGTCGCTTGTCCAAATTTCCCCAGTGAAGACATGGCTTAGACGGGCGAGGTCCCACCCTAAAGCCCAAATCTGGGCTTGATTTCCTCTGCCAATACTCTCTCGGAGGTGCTGGGGGGCTCCAGTCATCTTAGTCGGGGCAACCCCTGCCCGTGAGAGAACCACACCAAAAGCTGAATTTGCTCCCCCTGTAAGGAGTATCCTCACCTCTAGTCCATCCCTTCAGGTCTCGCAATATTATCTGTAAATTTTTCATTTGGGAAGCAAAAAAGAGACAGAGAAAACGCGCTGCAGGAGAAGGGCGAGAAGCGTCGGTCAGAAATCATTGCTCCTCTTCGTCCAGCCAGTGTCTCTTTCTGTCCGTCTGGGACATATCTGAAGCTCTGGCAGTGAGCAGAGTGACACAACCTGGAATCCGGCCCCTTCTTGGCCAGGCGAGAGCCCTGACATGTCACACAGCGACCAGTCGTCAGGGCTTCTCCCCTGGGAAAGGACCTTCCAGCGGGGAAACCAGCAGGAGGACTGTTTGCTGTCACCCCGGTGGGTGTCTCACACCAGGGAGCCGCAGCTTGTGGAGGGAGGCTGGGCCTGCAGGCAGGTTGGCCTCTGAGTGCCTGCCCCTGTGTCCGCAGCATGCAAACAGTTTTGCAGGGGCCTCTTCGCAGCAGGAACGACGCAGAAAATCACATTTGATTAAGTAGCGTCTGCACCCTGGTTAATCCCAGCTCTCTTTTGGCTTGACTGTGTTCCCTCTAACGCTGATCATCATCTGCTCTGGGATGCCCTGGCTCTGCTAGCTCAGGCTCCCTGTCCTGTTACCATGAATTGTCTGCAGCTCTTATCTCAAGCAAATCAGCAGGAAAAAGGGGGCGCGGAATGATCTGCGCAGGTGTAGGCACCTCCGTCAACTTCCCTGCTCCCTGTCTCTGTGCTTGGCGGTGAAACTGCAGATGAAAAACTGAGTAAGCGGACACGTCGAAGGCCAGGGAGGGCCACCGCATGGCCAGTCCGAATTGCTTTGCTGGATTCATGGGCGTCAGGAGCCGTGGAGCGAGAAGGCAGCTTTTGAAATGGGTGAAGCAGTTCCGTCCCCTGTGACTCAGATGCCTGCTTCCAAATCTTTCCCTGGCCTGCAGGGTCTTGTCCCTGGATAAGACCACCGTCTTTTTAAAGGTCCCTGGGTTGCACATGGACCACGCTCAGTCAGAGGTGGCAAACCCAACCACTACTCCAACAGGGCGCACCAGCCCAGCAATTTTGAAAGGACTCTTGATCATATTATGTCATTGGATTCCCAACTCCTGATGCAAGTGTGCGCGCGTTGTTAAGGGGGCAAGCAGAATTGAAGCATAGCACCAAACCTCGCCCAGCACCACCCAGCCCACGGCAGAGGACGCACTGTCAGCAGAAAGCCTTCCCTTCGGGATACCTTGAAGGGCCTTGGAAAGCTGAACGGAGGGTGTGGAAGAGGTCATTGCCCCGTGGTGCTGGGTGGAGATAGGTCGGGCCAGCGAGAGATGGTGGATTTCTCTCCTGAGTGACTCCCAGAGCCAGTGAGTCTCAGCCTCCGAGCAGAAACTGAGATTTATTTCTCACTGGCTGGAAGAGAGAGTTATTTCAAAATCTTCTTCCTCCATTACCAAACCTCCCGGGGAGCGCGGTTGGCTGGAGCCCCAATCTGGGTTTCTCTGTCTTTTGTGTTTCTAGAGTTACAGCCTCAAAATGAGGGTTTGGGTTCTGGGGGGGCGGGCAGGCTCCCAGCCCCTGCGTCCCTCGAGCTGACAGCTGGCTGCCCCTGGAAACGGGGCCCCACTTGGGTCCCATTCTCTGGGCCCCACTTCTGTGTATGAGTCGACAGTCACTCTCCGCAGAGAAGCAGTAAAAACAAACCTCCCCGGAAGGGTCGATTTTATATTCGAATATATGTTTGTTGTTGTGTTTTGCTTTGAGAACGCACCATTCTCAACCACAAATAGCTACTATGTGTGAGTCCCAGGAAGTTAGGGGTCTGGGAATGAAGTGGTCACAAGCCATCCAGACGGGGGCGCCCAGCTATCAGCGGCGTCTGCTCAGACGAACGAGGGACACGGACACGCCGTGGGGCGTCTGGCCACCCAAAGGTCTAGTTCACTGGTTTTGCTCCCTCCCCATCCTGTTAGACTGTAGCTTCCCTGAGGGCAGGAAGGTTTAAAAAGAAATGTGTCCACTGTCTTATTTTCAGTGCGCAGAGCTGAACCACCCAGGTCAGTTTGCAAACCCAGTGGGAACCAACAAAGGCGAGGAGCTGGCGGTCTCCCACCTGACTGTGGGCTTCAAGGCTTATCTTCCTTTTCCTTTGCTTTTCTTCTCCAAAATCCTGTCATGGAGGCCTGGCCACCATGCCCTACAGACTCACAGGTATGCACACACACCTGTACAAACACCTGTGCACATGCCGACATAGTCACACGCGCACAGACCCACCCGCGGCCACACACTCACACCCGAGTGTGCATGTGCACCAAAGCGTTTTCACACTCATCCACACATTCCCACACGCACATATCACTCCATGCAAACCCACTCAGGAACATACACCTGCACACAGACGCATGTGTGCATACAATGACCTGCCTGTGCATGAGCATTCACACTCACGCCGGTATATGCCTGCTCCCTCATCGCCCCCCCCCCACAATTACATGCAAGCACATTCACGAGGTCACACTCATGCACACGCACACATGAGTGCACACATGCTAACATGCTCACCCGTGTTCACGTGCGTGCACATATACACACTTGCACACCACATTTAAGTGTGATCATGGCACTCTGGTCTGATTTCTCCTTACTGAGAGTCAGAAGAGAGACTGGGCTCAGCCACCTTCCAAATTCTGCCATAAGCAGGAGAAATGGGGCGCTGGGGCCCTGAATGGCTTTCCGGGGAAAACCTTCAACCTGGTTGAAACAAAGTTTGCTCTGGCTAGGCCTCAAGGCGCCTCCATCAGTGTCCCCGAATCTGGAGCCTTTGCAGCCAGCTGGAAGGTCACTGAGCAGATGCTTGCCAGCTCTCGCCCTGCAGTTGGAGCCGCAGGGCTGGGATGGATCTGGAGTCAGGTTTTCAACAGGCTTCCCCAAGTGAAGCAGCCAGTCGAGGCCCAGCCAGTGCTGGGAAGTCACCGGAGATGTCGTCCCCAAGAGAAAATAGGACTTGGGCACCCAGGGGGAGGGAACATGTCAAGCATCACGGTGACGCGGCGGGAGCTCCCCTCGATGGTGGTGTGACTGAGTCACCTGTGGGCACCGGTGTCTGATTCCTGCTAACGGGCCTCCCGCAAGTGTCTGCTAAAGTTGTCAACCCTCAGAGGGGAGCAGCTGGAAATCTGTGATCATTGCCAGCTCTGTAATTCCACACAGCTACTCCAAACTTTGTCTAGAAATTAGGAGCATAAAATCTTCCCGTGCCCGAGACTACTCCTGCCCTCACTCTGACTTCACTGACTTGGGGTGGGCCCACATCAGTTCCTGAGTGGTTTTTTTTTAATTTTTCAAAAGAAAGATGTAGGCAGGAATGGCGATGAGTAGAGGCAGGTAGGCAGAAAGAGAGAGGAGGAAGAAGCATTTATTTATTTTATGGGTGATCTTGTTTGTTCCCCCCCGCCTCGGGCCCTGGGACATGAGCCTTGGTCCTTGGGATATGGGTGGACTTTGCCAGTCAGAGACCTCAGACTTAACCACCAGCCACCAGGGCGTGTCCCATAGACAGCCTTTTGCTAAATCTGGGCGGAGACCTGGGACTCTGTCAATATGCCAGAATTGCAGGACTGTTCTGGTGTTGGGAGCCAAGGAACCACTCTTTCAGAAACACAATAATCACCTTGCTAACCCACTGAGGCCCTCACCTCTCACACCTCTGCCCTGCCAGGCTCTCCAGCTCAGGAGACTTATCAGAACACCCGGCCTGGGTGACTGTCTTCCTGGCTTCCCTCTCCGTTCCTTTAGTCTCTGGAAGTCTCTCTGACATTGGCTAGTGACGCACCCCAGTTGGAGGGGTGAGTTGGTGCCGGGCCTTTGGGTGGGAGGGAGACGGAGAGGCAGTGGGGCCAGGGTCCTCCCGGCTATTACGGGCGGGGGTGCTTTTCATGGCTCCGCTGGCCCCACCAGGCACGGCTCTGGCCCTGCCGGTTACTGCCGGCTTGTTTTCACAGGTGAAGGGGACGAGAGACTCTTCCAACTTTCTGTTTCATGATGAGATGCTTATCTCCTCGGCCCTCTCCGAGCTGTGCGTGCTGGCCCTGCGCGGCCTCAGCTTCTGCTTGGTGGTTCTTAATTAAATTGGGAATGGACTTGAACGGAGGGCTTGGGGAGCTGGACGGGCTGTGTGCCAAGAGCCTGAGCAACTGCCCGGGAGAAGCACACCTCCCACGGCCCTGATCCTGGGACATTTGTCGAGATTATGGAGAAATCCCTCCGCGAACTCTTTAGCCTGTGTGCTGGCTTTCCAGAGCCACCACAGGTCTGGGGCCCGGGACCTGGCTTGGCACACCGAATGAAGGGAGCTTGGCAGGAGCTGGCGCTCAAGGAATCAGAGCCCCCAGAACTCTTGGGGGCGATATGCCTGGGGGTCCTCAAGTTCTGAGGCATGATCCGCCCACCTACGGTGTCTCCCCAACCTTTATAAGAGGTGTTTCCATTGTGGCAAAGGAAGAGCCTATCGGAAAATAGAATGTTTGGGGGGGTTCAAGGGAACACAGGGGGTGCGGAGATGGGGGATGGTGCCCAGCCACCATGGGGAGGGCCAAGCAGTATGGGACTCATTCTGAGTTGGGCCTCCACTAAGTACAACTCGGTAGGTGAGCATTTCTACATAGTCCTGGGCCACGTAAGGATGTTTCCATCAGCGAGAAACACATAGTTGACCATGGTCTCTCTCGTCCAGCTTGTGGTAGGTGGCACCAAACAGGGTTGTGAAATTCAGCAGGATGAAATCTCCCGATGACGGATTTCTCAGAAGGCAGACCTGTCGCTGAGCCATGCGTGACGGTGTCCCCTGGGAGCGTCTGATCTGCCTGCACTCGGGAGGCCGTGGGAGTGAGCCTGTGCCTCTCCGAGGCCGGTGACCACCCGCGTTTCTTAGGTGCACGCGTCTGGCAGCGGCGGGCTCCTGTAGTCATTGCAATAACGCTCCTGCCATCTCCACCAGGAGATGAGGAAACTGAGGCACAGGGAGGTGAAGCAATGCGCTCCTGCCACCCAGGTGGCAAGTGTCAGAACAGGTATTCCGTCTCCACTTGGCCTGGTGCCCAGCGAATGTGAAAACACATGAGAGGTGGTGGGATACCTCGCTTCCCACCTCTGGGATTCTCGTAGGCAGCCCACGAGTCAGTGTGGCAGCCAGGCAGCGAGTTCAGGCTGGAGACACTCCTGGGACTTGGAAAAGTGGAATTAGGAAGAGACCTCTGAATTCTGCACAACCACTTCCTGCAGGGCAGACAGCAGCTTGCCCACCTCCCGGAGCCCGACGCAGCAGGGACCCTAAATGCAACAGCGAGTGGAGACAGCGCCACCAGGCACTGAGGACAAGGCTGGCTAAACTCTGAGTGGTGTCCCTCCACCCTCCTCCCTTGGGCTCCAGGGGAGCCTGTCTCTCCTTTTGGGATCCTTTTCTGACCTGCGGAGACCTTTTCTGCCTTAGTCTCTCTGTCTCGCTTCTGTCCCAAAGGAGAGAGTTTTTGTCTGGGTTGAATTGTGTCCCCACCTCGCTCCAAATTCAGTTATTGGATTCAAACCCCAGTAGCTCAGAATGTGAAAGTGGGGCTTTGCAGAGGTAATCAAGCTAAAATGAGGCCATGAGCGTGGGTCCTGATCCAGTATAACCTGAGTCCTTATAAAAAGGAGCACTTTGGACACAGGAACACGCAAGGAAGACACAGGACCATGTACAGGCCCTGGACAGAAGCTGGGACCCATGCCCGCTGACACTTGCTTTTGAATCCCCAGGCTCAAGAACTACAAGATGCAAGATTTCTGCTGTTTGGGTCTCCCTGCCTGTGGTATTTTGTTAGGGCAGCCCTGAAAAAGCCAACAGATGAGCAATTTACACCCCAGAATGAACTGGGGTTATAACTCCAGGGGCGTTTTAAGTTGAAAAGAGCAGGGAATCGTCCAGGAAATGTATCTTAAAGGAGAACAGGAGGACACTCTGAATCTGGGGCAGGATATTGGGGACCCATTGCTGCTTCACTCACTCCACCCACCAGGAGGCAAGGCCAGCCCTGCAGCCTCCGGCTCCACCCCACCAGACACAGCTCCCTCCCTGCTCTTCCCCTCGGAGAGCTGGTGTCTGTTAGGGGCTGACTTTGGTGCCCTGGAAACTGAGCAAAGCCAGTGCCACCCCCTCCAGCAAGCAGGACTTCCTCAAGCTGTGACTTCTGGAAACAGAATGTTTCCTGGTTTCCAAAAGGGAAAACAGTTGCCTGGGGTCACTTACTCCTTAGCAGCCAGAAGCTAGTGTCCAAGCTTCATTTTGGTTTGGCCTGCTGGTTCTGCCACCTGAACACATGACCTACAGGGATTTCAGTGCCTTTGCAGGGGTGATAAGTCAATTATATGGGCTTGGTTTACAAACAACTCATGTGGTGTCTCTGGGACAAGCTCCATGTGCTGGTTCAGCAACCAAATATTGCACTTTTATTTATTTTAAAGGAAAGGTGCAGACAGGAATGAAGGTGAGTGGACAGGCAGGCAGGAAAAGAGAGAGGAGGGAGAAGCACACCTTTATTTTATTTTTATTTAGTTGCTCACACTGGTTGTTCTCCCTCAGACCCAAGACTTGAGGCCTAGGATATGTGGCCTATGCTCCTTCGGAGGTGGTTGACCTAACTGCTGCTCCACCAGGGTGCACCAGTATTGAGCATTTCCTCTGGGCAGGTACTGGGAGCCACACTGATGGGTCTGATGATTGTCTGACGGGAGAGGTGTCACCTCCATGTCCCTGCCCTTAAGCTGTTGTCTGGGGTCCTTAAAGTGTCTGTTCCTGTCACACTTAGGTTATAAACTTGGGAGGCACAGCCACTGGTCAGTGTGTTTCTCCCCAGAGACCTTTCTGTTGCAGGTATCAGGGGGTCCCTTCTATCAAATATCAGTGAGCACAATAATCACATGACACTCATGTGAAAATGCGGATTCTCTGGTCCTGCCGCTGGGGGTGCTGAATTCACGGCCAGGACTGGGGCCCGAGAACGTGCATCTTACACGAGAACCCCACTGTGATCGCGGAATAAACCGTGCACCTGGATGTGAGAGTACGCGCTGAGAATCAGGGCCTGGTTTTCTGCGTAGTCCCAAAATATAACAGAAAGCAGAAAATTGCGAAAATGTGAAATTGGCAAGTTTGAGGACGAAAATCATTATTTTGGTGAAATTAGCAAGTCCGTTAAATGCTCGCTGGAATGGATCCCTACCACCACAGGCATTTAAGGGTATTTTTCAGAGCACTGCTATCAGAGAGGAAGGGCAGTTTCCTGTGCATCGCAGCCCACCCCTGTCTTCCTCACCTCCGCCCGCACATCTCCCACCTGAGAGTATATTGATGCACTCGGTGGCCCCTCTACTTTTAGGTGGCAATCCAAAGTGGGGTCACTCTCAGTTGTGCAGAATGTGGGTTTGGACCAATGACGTCCATCTTTATAGTATCACACAGAATCTGCCACTGCCCCCAAGTCCTTGTCACTTCAATTATTCCCTTCCTTCAACCCCTGGGATCCCCGATCTTCTGTTCCTAAAGATTTTCTCTTTTCCACAATATCCACTTAGAAATATGCCTTTAATGCTCCGGCTTGTCTTCTCATGGATAGAATAGTGCATTTCTCTTTAGTGTCAAGTAATAGTCCATCATCTGGATGTATCACAGGTGATTCATTCTAGTGTCTGTGTTTTAAAGATGCTGAGATCAATGACCCATTGGCAGGTAGACAGGTGAGATGGGATGCTCACCCTCGTGTCCGCCCTACACGTCCACCGTGGACAGTGCTGGAAACTCGCTGTGAGTTCAGCCTCCCCACACGGGAGATGGTCTCTGTCAGGCTCATGCACCAGCTCTTCTGCACTGCCCTGCAGGGACCAGGTAAAGTAAAATCTTGCCGGTCAGCTGTGATGCTGTGTCTCTTACACACACCCGTTGCCCTCTCTGAGCCTTGGTTTGCTCATCTGCTGATCAGTGATTCCTACTGTCACCTCTAACTGGGGCATTCGATGGCCTGGCCACTTCGAAATGGACAATCACCTGTATTTACCTTCTGAGCCGCATCTGAGCTGCTCCAGCCCATTTGTCAGCCCAGCATGGAGAGGAGAATGAGAACGGAGTCAGGCTCCAGCCCCATCTGCAGACGGCTCTTCCTTTCTCAGATGTGGTCATTCTGTGTCTGCCCTTTTTTAAAAATAACAGTGCACAGAAAGAAGGCAATGGAAGAGCTGAGCATTTTCCCATAGGGCTCCCCTTCCTTTTCCTTCGCCCCATTGAACCAGTGGTGCACAGGATTCCCCCAACCTGGAGCCAACATCCCTTCTCCTTCTGACTCATTTCTTTCCCTGTCAGGACAGCAACATCTGTTCCTCCTTTCCCTGCACCGGAGGCCCTTGGGCAGCATCTGAGCTGTAACTCAGAGCCCCCAGGACCAGGCATAATCCTCCAGCAATCAGCAAAGCTCCCCCGGAAGCAAAAAGCATTCAAAGGAGGAACTGTCCTTCCTTCTTTTCTTCTGTCCCCTTTGAGCCATGATTTGAAGGACACTGACAATGGTTTGCTTTGCGGAGAAGCGTTCAGCCTTTTCCACGCAGCCCACAATGATGTATCAGTGGGGTGGGGAAGGCCCCTGGGCTCTCAACACCTGCTGCCCCCCATAATTGCACCCTTTTCCTAGAAGACTTTCAGAGAGGCTGTTCATTGAAACCCCAACCGGAGTTCTTGCCAAAGTGTTTGGAGGGGTAAGTGCAAGCTTCACGTGGGCTTTCCAATGCCTTCATATAATTACAGCTGGATCTCCAGCAGCAGACGGCGATCACGGTGAAGCCCATATGTTCTCTGCCAAGGTGACAGGGCAGACGCTGTGAATCCACAGCTGCCCGCAGCTTGGGGAAGTCCAGGACTTTTACGGACTTGAGAGTCAGTCTTGGTGGCGAGAAACAAAGACAGGGATCTTGAGCTGTGGGCACAAACTCGCAGATTCTTAGAGAGGAGACAGGAGGTCTTGAAACAGAGGCGAGAGAAACCCTTGGGGGCAGCAGAAAGAGCAGGGTCTGAGAACGCTGAACACGGTTTAATCGCCACGTACAGGCATCCTGGCCTTCACAGACTGTTCTGGGGTGACATGTTGTCTATTCCCCAAACTCTTACTCATTCCGAAATGTTTATCTAGCTTACTAGGTGCGGGCATTGCCCCAAGCATTCCCCATATATTAACTCATTTAATTACATTTCCATTGAGTTTCGCGGCTTCTAGAGTCATGGAATTTTTACCTGGAGACTTTCAGTGACAGCTGTGATCATGCCTCACCCAAAGAAACTCTTGGAATGGTGACAGATCATTCTAGATTCCAGCCCACACTTTCCCTGCTGGCACTTGCCTCTCTGTGGCCCGGCATCTCCAGTTCTGGAAGTGGTGAACCCTGTGTCTGCCTGACCAGACAAGAGAGGGGGCAGGAAGGTGGGGCAGGCAGGAGAACGCGGAGGGGAAGGGCCTGGGGTGATGGAGAAAGAACTAGAGTCTGGAAACTGGCTCAGAGAGAAGTTGCAGCCAAATCAGGTGCGGCTGTTTTCTCCTGCCATCTGTTAGCTACTGTCAAAGCACAGGAGGGAGGTCTCTGCTAGCCTGGGAGAGGACTGTGAGCTTCTGATTCAGCCACCCCTCCCCTGAGCTCATGCTGTGCAAGTTCATGCCACTGCGGTGAGCAAGAGGCTCTGATGAGCTAACGCTCCCAGGAACTCAGTAGGAGGGGATCCTCTCTTTGCCAGGGCGCTAGCCCACTCTTTGAAAGACGGGCGCTGATGAACGACTCTTGACGCTACATAACCAGGCTGCATGGTGGACACTTGGCTTTGACACATGACACGTCTCTGTCCATCTCCACGTTTCCTTTCTGTCTTTCCCTCCCCACCTGGCGCCTCTCACGTGTTGGTGTCTGTAGTGGGTGAGAGTGGCCGTGTGACATGTTCACCGTCTTTCGAGGAGCCCTTTGTTGTAGGAAGCAAACCAATCCTTCCGCTGGAGTGAGGGGTTGGCATTGGGTCTGGGCCTGGTGGAAGCGGTGAAGGAGAAGACAAATCAGAGGCCTAGCAAGAGTCAGAGGTCAAATTCTGGGAGGTCGTCTCCAAGAAGACAGAGGCAGATACTTGGGAAGAGTTTGGAGCCTGGAAATGCTCCATTTAGGAATAAGTGGGGCACCCCCAAGGCAGCCATTAAGGAGAAGTGTTTAGGGAGGGGTCCCAGCTCCTTACCATTGTTTTGTCCTTGAGGAGGAAGCAAGGATCAGAGGCAGGGCAGACAAGCTCCCTTTTCTCCCAGTTTCCTCAAACAGGGAGACCAAACTGTGCTAAATGATGCAACGCAAGTCAGAGAGTTAATATAGTGCCTGATTTGCAGTATTCACTAAATTAGCTTTCGGGCTATGTTTTGTTAACCAAAGTCGTCTGAGTTCATACAAGATCTCACTACTGTTTGACTCACTTAGCAAGAATACACAGTGCTCTTTGCTTGTCTTAGAAGGAAATGGCCAGATCCCTTTTCTTGCACCTGCCTGAGAGCTTTGAAGTCCCGAAGCAGTGGGTCTGAGCTAATTTGCGGGGCGCACAAACACGGGGTTGAGAGGCATGACTCCAGTTTCGGGTTTGGCCATTTGAAGAGGAACGCCTCAAGAGGGTGGCACGCGCCTTTGGCTGTTCTCGAGCAGTGGTTTGACCACAGCTTGGGCGGAGCCTGGAGGAAGCCTGACATACCTATCTTTGAACTACCACGTCGGATGGGGACGGCAGATGGGGGCGAGGGTAGTGATCAGTTGGGAGGAAGATAGCGAAGGATTCTACCTGAGCAGTCTTCTAACCCAGAGTCCCTTTACTGCAAAACCACCCAGTTCCATTCCATGTCTAAAACGCTTCGGGATTTCTTGCTTCTCAATAAGCAGAAATATGATACGATTCTTTCTTTCTTGCAGACGTTTCTGTCTTACTAACCAACCTCCTCAGCCTGATGCTGCTCCCAGGAGCTTTGCTCGTCTGCAGGCCTGAGAAAGGAAAATATCTGAGAAACTGGAAACTCCCCATCCTGGCCGGCTCCCTCTACACACTCTTGACCCTCCAACCCAGGCCTGGCTTGCTGCTAAGTCTTATCCACAAGGAGGTGCAGGCAGGAGGGACTGAGTGGCCACCGTGCCCCCACCCCCCATCTTCACTGGACCAAGGACATTTAGAGTCATAGTAAGGACAGCAAGGCAACACAGAGGCGGTCCACCTGCCCTGTGGGTGCAGCTCCATCATTTCCAAGAGCTGCAGTCCCGCAGACAGATGCTCGAAGACACACCCTTAATATGGGTGGTGAGAAAATGGGGCTGGGGGCTCAAGGGGACTCAGTCCACAGTGAACATTCTGCGTGACAGTTTGTCATCAACAACTCCAGACTCCAAAGAATCAGAGCAAAGATCTTCTTCCTGCAGACACTTCATATTCGTTATGTGATTCCATTTGCAAAATACTTTTTCTAGCTCAAAACCCATGTATTTGGACCTGATTGTGTTTACTGAGATCAACCCCCTTTCTTCTCTTCTACTGGAAGCTTTGTCTGCAGTTGTGGTTATTTAAGATTTAATGCTGGAAGCGCTGTTCTTTCTTTCAGTTCATGGATCTACTCAACACAGTGCTATGAACATCAACGAGACTTTGGACCACAAAGATGAAAGGCTATGACTCCCCCCTTGGAGAAAAGAGAGGGACAAAGGAACAGACCTCAGACAATGTGACCCACGCCATCATGGAGTTTCATCGGATGCCCGGCGCTAGGTGCAGGAAGACTGACGAGAGACACCAGCATTTTCCAGTGAGGTTCTGGAGACTTCTCCGAAGGTGAGATGCAGGAGATATGGCTAACAAGACCAACAAGGGGACTAGGGGGATGGGAATTGAAGCCCAGCCATTTGGGAAGATGATAAGTCACATGCGTGGCAATGAAGTCACTGAAACACAGGCTCTTCTGGGACAATGAGTGAGCACGAATGTGTGAAGTGTCAGGAGGCAGGCAGGAATGAAGGAGCCGAGATGACAAGAGCATCTTCTTTGTCATGAAGAGTCTATTTTATTCCCACGAGCGTAAGGAACCGAGGAGGTTTTAAACACATGGAGAAAAGACAATCATTCTTGCCTGTTGGAAGGATGATTTGGCATCACGTGGAGGATATATTGCAGGGAAGTTAGGACTAGATGAAGACATTTTCAAAAGTCCATGCAAAGGAAGCTGAGCAGTGGCATGCCATGGGGAGGGAAAGGTGGTAGCTGATTGAGAGATTTGGGGGAGGTGGGATTGACTGTGTTTAAGTTTTAATTGCCCATGAGTGTGAGAGACCAGGGCGCATTCAGTATGGCTCTTGGTTCTGACTTGGCCGTGGTGTTGGTGGTTGTATTCTCAGAGATAGCGCCATCAGGAAGGAGCGCCAGTGGTATCTGAGATGCTCGTGGGAGGCTGGGTGTGGACGCTCAGCTGGTGGCTGATCTTATGAGTATGGGACCCAGGAGAGGAGTCTGGGTGGGGACTGTCATTCAGGGGTCATTCCCACGTGTGCGTTGGGTAGAGTCTCAGCCTGGTTAAGTTACCCACGGGGACAGAGAGTGGTGAGAGAACTGAGCTTGGGGAAACTCCAGCAGCTGTGAGAGGGGTAGAGACAGAGAAGTTCAGGGACTGAAGAGGAGCAAGCGTTAACGAAGAGGAAGGCCTAGGAGCTAGTAGACCACGTCCCAAGTGGAAATGGGAGAACATTTAAAGCAAGATGTTGTGAATAATATGGTGCACAAAGCAGAAAGGGGAAATGTGATGGCTGAAAGCACTCTTGTATTTGGGAATGAGGGTGTCTTGGGGACTGCAGCAGCCACTGTTCCAGCACAGTGAAGGAAGGGGGCGAATCTGATGGCCGAAGGCTACTGGGAGAGGAAAAAGTGGATACTAAATACTGGCTACACTGAAGAGAGGCTGAACAGTGTGTGTGTGTGTGTGTGTGTGTGTGTGTGTGTGTGTCAGAGAGAGGAGAGAGAGCTTTAAAAAGTGAATAGACTCAAGACAGAAAACACTTGAGTATGTTCATAGAATGAGAGCAAGGAGTCAATAGAGAGAATAGATGTTAATGCAGGAAATATGGGCGCCATTGTTGAAGGAGGTTACGGAAGAAACGGGTACATGAATTCATCATGGAAGAAGTGATGGTATTAGAGGGGTGGGGTAGGATACAGGGATACAGGTAAGGTCAGGGACACGGCAAGATTACATCTGATTGCCTCTCTCTTGTTTCTTCAGTGAAATAAGAAACACGCTCATGTCTATAGGAAAGATGGCAAAGGGTCACTAAAGGTCACTGCTGAAGAAAATGGGAGATCAAGCTGACCAGGACTAGAGTTGAGGGTCGCTGAGCACTGTGAGGGAGTCATTCACGACCGGCTCTTCGCACTGGGTGCCCCTGTCTGTGTGGGAGGCTCTGAGAGCAGTTTTCCAGCGCGGTGTGGCCGTCAGGGTGTGGAAGCAAGGCAGACCTTTGCTTGGTGTGGTCCCGGAGTGGAACTGGAAGTCAAAAGACCAGCAGTGTTGTTTAGTTACTGGCCAGAGAGAATCCATAGCCAAAGGGGCTTAATGGGGAAGAAAATGACAGTAAGAGAGCGGTGACAAGCTGAGAAAAGAGGGAGGAGTCCGGAATTTGGAGAAATCGTGATGAAGTGAGAGAATGGGAAAGGCCAATGCTGGAAAGTGCTGGAAAGATAGGACATAGTGTCTAAGTTTTAAAATGTCAGAGGTGGGACTGCTCTGGGTGATGGCAAGGCCAACAGGTCACCTTTACAGGTGGGTTGGGAAGAGCAAGGAAAGGGGACGCATGTACATGGACGTCACGGAAGCAGAAAGCTAGAGTGTCCACCGGGCATGTCCATCTCTAGGGTTTGGCAGGGCTGTGGCGGGAAGGGGCTGTAAGGCAGCAAGCTGAGACAGAAAGAGTCAAAGAGCTTGAAGACAGGAGCCCCGTTTGAATGATGACTTCCCCACATGATCTCCTCAGCAAAGCACAGGCGGGCCAGGGAGGGTCCATTCCGTTTCCGTGCATTGCACAGGGCTGCCAGGGCCTGAGCCTGCGGACCTCTGCTTATTTGAATAGCCAAGGGGCAAAGCTAGTCATTTCCAGCCAACTGCCAAGTGGAAACTTCGACAAGTGTCCATGACTTGCCCAAAATGACACCAGCAAAATGCTGACCTCAGTCTGTCACCTCATCTCACTCTTCCTCTCCGCTTGGCTTCTCTCTCATTTAATCTCTTGCAGCCAAGCCAGGTCAACACAAGTCTCCTTGTGTGCCCTCCGGAGATTTGGCATTTCGATTTGACAGAGAGATGTGGAGGGGAATTTTCCTGTTTGGCAGAATGGTATGAAAATCAGGAGGGAATGTTTTTCCTACACAGCAACGAGAGGTATCAAATCATTACTTCTTTCTCCCTTCCAGCTCTGTTGCTATTTATGTAGATGTAACGGTTCCATAACAATACCCTTTGCCTGGAAAGAGCCAAAAGTTAAAAACAAAAAACAAAAACAAAAACCCTATATTTTTCATTTCAGAAATAGATGTGTTTGGTTCTCTTGCCTCTTCCACTTAAAAAAAAAATAATGCTCTCTGTATACTTCTCTCTTGCCAACCTGACTCCCTGCCTGGGTATGAGGTCAAGGTCGGTGGGGACCCCCGCCGTATCTTATCTTATTGATTCCTTGAAGCTCTTCCAGCTCTTAGAGGCGGCAAGTATGATGGTTTAGTGAGCGAGGTATGTTTATTAGATGAATGGATGGCATGTTTTGCCCGCCTCTGGGAAGAAGTGGGGACTTGAAGGTTGGAATACTATAAAAGGGGTGCCTTTCACCAAGCCCTTATCTTTCACACATTGCTCCCTGTGATAAAGGAGGTATAGAGGAGGAGAAAAAAGGTAACAGGTATAAAAGACAAGTGTGAACGCCAAGACCCCTGGGTTCAATCTCGTGTTTACCACTAGTTGTGAAACTTCAGGCAAACCCTGGACCTCTCTGAATCTCCATTTTTTCATGTGAGAATCAGTAGAAATAATGCCTCCTTTGTCCAATGGTTAGGAAGATTAATGGGATGAAGACAATCAGGTAACGAAAGCACGGGAACAGATCAAACAAGACAAGGCTCTCTCTTGATTCCTATCCATGTAGAGAGCTGCCTACCCATCTCTGGTCTCAGGGCATGGAGCTCTGAGATGCTGAACTAATGAAGAAGGGTTCCTGAAGCCATGGAACAGCTTTTTGCTCCTTGCAGAATTAATCTGGAATAGATTTAATGATGAGGACCTATTATAAACCAGACTGTGATAACACTAATTAGCTCAGATGCCATGTAGATGAGCTAAAGACGCAGAGAGAAGACTACACGTGATAGTCCGTCCTGTCACTGGGAAGCATGCTGGTTAAGAACGTGACAAGGAGCTCACCCGTCTTGAAAGGAGAGAACATGATGGTGATAACCAAGAGCTTCAAATATCATGAAAAGACCCTGGAAAATGCCCTCTCTCGAGTCCTCACTGAGTTCCAGATTGTCATGCTAGGTACTTTCTAGTTGGAACAATTAAAATGTATTTAATTACACCCTTCCAAAGAGTTGCAAAAGCTGGAATGCTGGACAAAGGGAATTATAGGCATGCCAGCTTTAAAACTATCTCTAAACTATAAAATATATGAGTACGGACTGAGTTGTTCAAAGCTGCTATATGTAAACAGAATTGAAAGGAATGGAATCGCTGGAGATGGGCCTGGTGCTGGATAGTCTCTAGACTACTAGCAAAGGACTTGAGGCCACAAGAAGTTAGGGATCCCATCGGTGAGGCTCATCCTTGTTTGGTGCTGAAGTGCTGATAGGTGCTGGATGCAGGGCTTGATGTTTGGTGTTCTGGTGGCCATTTTGTGAGCATGAGGACAAGCCAAGAAAATTTCAGGGATGGTCTCAGAGCTGCCAAATTAAGTCACACTGGCACCACCTTTTGCATGAGGCCATAATTAAAAACTCTTGTTTTGGGAAGTCATTTTTTTCTGACTTTTTTTTTTAACTCCGGTCAGAAGACTAACTGACCCAAGTCATTAAATATAAGCCTCTGCTGGATAATGACACTCCTGCTAGCTAAAAGAGTAACGCCATCAGCAGACACCTAAATCCTAAGGCTAAACAATGAAAGTTCTTAGAACCCTTGGCCCACCTCTCCCACTTTCAGGCACTCTCCTCTCACAGGAGCGCTGGATTCCTGGCCGCACTGGTGGCAGAGAAGGGGGCTGGCAGTTCTGTGGCTAGATTGTCAGGGGGCTGCGTGGAACTGGGTGCCAGGGCCACCTTAGTATTGGGAGACATTGAGTTGGCCCTCCCATTGCTGAGCCTCATGACTGGTTAGCATTTGAGAGAAAAGCCCAGAGAAGTGCAGAGGAAAGATGGCTGAACCAGTTCAGTAAGCATTCCCCTTCCATTTCTGTGGGATCCGCTCTCTCCATGGAGAAACTGGGAAGGTGGGCTAGGCGGTGATAGGGGTGTGTGCTCAGGCTGACAAGCAACCCGCAGAGAAGACGGCGATGTGGAAAGTTTGCGATCCTGGTCTGTGCGCATCTGTGTTTCACGTAGGCGAAGACCCCAACTTCTTACCCTGACGTGGGACTGGCTGCCGGGGAAGGATTTTTCCCTTCCAGTAGGCACCGGTGGCCTCTTATCTTCCACTCCTACGAGGACCTGAAGCAATGGGGTCAAGAGGTCAGACCAGGCTGAGGCTTGTCTGCTAGAATGTTGATTAACATCGGACAAATAGAGGCTGTGTTTTCAGCGCATCCTCTGGGAAGACTGGAGCGCTCCTGCTGGGTCTTTGTCACTGTCCCAGGGGCTGAAGGATACTGGCTCTACAGAGAGGAACAGGCAGAGAGAGGGAACACTCCAGGCACGGCCAGGTTTGGGTGCAGCGTTGCAGGGAGGTAAAGACAACCTTCCTGGGACCCCCGCGTACAAAGTCAAGGGCGTAGGTGGGCGCCAGGGGAGGAGCACATTCTGCCAGCACCAAGATGATCGCTTTAGCTTCATTGGTTGTGAGCGGTCACGTGCTCTTGCAGGGGGTGGAGCCGCCACCCATCATGGACTGTTTCGTATCGTCTCTATAATTCATTGGTTGTCAGTGGTCACGTGCTCTTGCAGGGGGCGGAGCCGCCACCCATCACGGAATATTTGATATCTTCTCTATAATTTGATATCTTCTCTATAATTCATTGACATGAACTGGTACTTGGAGTCTGATTCCTGTTGCAGGTTTGGACCCATAGCCTCTTGTCTTGAAATGACCCATAGCCATTTGTTTACTTGGATACTGTATCATGTTGCCTATTTGGGTCTTTTTTATTTTTTAGATTTTTATTTCAAAACATCCCCCAGCTTACCAAAAAAAAAAAATCACAAATACAAAGAACTATGTTTCATGAACCATTTGAGAATAAACAGCCAACACGCTACCTCATTATGGTGAAAACGTGAGTCCAGAATCCCTGCAAATCGCATCGCTTCCTACACAGGGACACACGCATGGCCGCATCCTAAGAGCTACGCTACGGCCTGACGGCAGCTTGGACACGTCACTCTGGCCTAACCTTACACCTCCCTGAAGTTTATTTCGTTGATCCAACCATGGATCCGGTTGTCCTTTCGCTGTGGTCTCTGTAATGTCCTCAAACTACCGCGCTGTCTCAGTCTTTCCTGGACTCTCATGACATGGGCGATTTTAAAGATGACAGGCCAGGGCTTTTTCTCCATTTCAGCTTGTTTGATGAGCCTACATGATTACTTAAATGTCAGCTAAAGATGGGACTCACTTGGCCAGGACATCGGAGAAGCTGGGTTGTGTGCTTGTCCCCACACCCTGAGGCCCGCTCACCCTGGCAGACCCCCCACGTGAAGTCACCACTGTTCCCGGGGAACTGAGAAACACTTTTCTTGTGTGGGGAAGCACATTGAGACTAGGAAAATATTCTGTTGCTCCTTAAGTTTTCAGTTTATTTCTTTATAACAGTATGGACTCGTGGATTCTTCTTTTTATTACTCCTAAGTCATTACGTCCTTAATTGTGTGGTTCACGATATCCCCGATTTGGCAAGTGGGGGCCCCTTCAAGCTGCCTTTGGGCCCTTTTGATAGTTCTTTGTTTCCTTAAGCTATGAAACAATGTGTTGGCCCAGGCTTCTCTTGTACTTTCCCTGCCTGCGCCCTGGAATCAACTCTTTCTCCGGGGATCTTCGGTTCCCGCGAGCAGAGCAGATCTGGGAAGGAAGCGTGCTCGTCGCTGCCGGTGTAGTGCTGCTCCCAGACCCCAGTGGAACACCGGTGCAGGTTTTCACTCTTGTGTTTCTACCCACGTTTATTCCTGCATCTCTCTTTACTGAAATACAAGTCTCTATCATCTCCATCTTTCAAGCCAACACGGCAGGCTTCATGCTAGTTTCTCCTCGTCTCCCCATGCAGCCCCCTTTCCCGACAGGGAGACCTTCCTTTTCCAGGACCCCTAGTATCTCTACTCCTTCCATCGATCCCTTTATGTAGGACCACAAGTTCATCCCCACTGCCCGGCCCTCCTTGACAAGACGCCTCTCTGTCCTGCTGGACATATCTCCATGAGTCAGCCTCGTCGCCCTGGTCTGTGGTGGCCTCCTAGTAGCGACACCTCTATGAATGGCTTTTGATCTGATATGTTCAGGAAAGAGGGGGGAAGAAAAGGAAGGGCTAGGCAAAGCTCCATCTGGTCTTTGCAGAGATGATTTTGGTGCTCAGGGTGAATGAAACTCTGCCAACCATTTGTTCTAGTAGATTTCTCTTAATGAGACTTGTTTTTGTGGCTGTCCCATGATTATCACTTATATCTTCTCTCTCTCTTCTTTGCTTCCCTCCCTTGATGATACCGTGAAAGTCTAAGAAGTCTGCATCCACACCCCAGGCCTTGCTTCTTCCCCTCCCATTACCCACTCCAGTACAGGTCTACGGAGTCACTGGCTGATTGGAAGAGGACAGTCCCTGGGGGCAAGGCCTATGCACCCTCCTCCTCCGCAGAGTCTCCTGCAGCTTCCCCTCCTCTCCCTCCTGCCCTTCCCACAGGCTCAGCGTCCAGCTTTGCCCAGCTTTCCAACCTGAGGCTGCCTCTGCTCCTGTGGCAAAGTGTCTGACGGTCATGAGGCACAGGGACAGTGATAGGAAAGTCAAGTCACCCCTGCTTCTGTCTAGCTTGTCTTTGCCATCAGGTCACGTTCCCTGTCCTCCTGGGCCCAACCTCATCCTCCTGAGCTGTGACCAGCGGAGGACCCTTTGCCCTGTGCACCGAGGACAGGGTCTCTCCCACCACTGGAGGACTTGGGATTAGCCAGGACTCAGCCACCAGTGCTACTTTGTCAATACGGCACGTCACAGCCTCATCCTCCCTCTCAGACATGGCCACCATCTGTTTCCCCCAGTGCACCTTGCATCAAGGCTTGTTGCTGACACTGCAGGTCGGTGCACATGAAGGAGACAGAGATGATGTCACTCTGGGGTGGGAAGGTGCCACCCCAAATCCAGCAGTTTCACCCCAATTCATGTGGGGACAAACAGCAGCTTTGCACGTCAGGTTGGGCCTTTGTTGCCTCTACAGGTCCTGGGACTTGTCTGGGACTTGACATGGAAGATGGGGACAGCTAGCTTTCTTCTCTGAGTCATGAGCAAGGAAGAACATGGTTCCTTCGGGGCTTCTAAATGTCAGAGCCAGAGGGCTCAGAGATGGATTGCAGAGACGCACGGGATGGGGATGTTTCCACCTCTGCCCCCCATCACATGCCTCCTCTGCTCCAAGATTCTTGAGCGATGTGAATCCTTCCCCAGAGAGCACCACGGCATGGTCATGACTTGTTAAAGACCGTAATTAAAATAGTTCTCTTATTAACTTCGTGATAACACTTTCCCCCCTCCTCTTCCCCCCTCCTCCTCGAAATTACATGTTAGCATTTTGTTAATTAAATTTCCAGTTTCAACAGAACTTCTTGCTGTTGCCATGTGGTTTACGGGGGGCCTTCTTCCTGGGGGGGCGGGAAGGTAGCCCAGCAGGTCAGACAGGCTCTCATCTTTTCTTCTCGAAGAAGGTTGAAAGACGGCAACAGAAGAGATCTTAAACCACCTCTGCTTGAATAAGGTGGTCAATTTAGCAAATGAAAATAAAAGACACTCAGTTAAATTTCAGATATACAATCATTCATTTTTTTTGAAAAAAGAATAAGTATGTCCCAAATAGCCAACGGAGACTCTACTTATACCATAACCTATTTGTTTATTTTTTTCTGAATTTCGAACTTCGTGAATGCGTGTGTTTTATTTTTTTTTCAGGCCATTGGATGCCTCTCAATCCTTGGCTCACAGTTACAGAGAAGAGAGGGTTTCTACTCTTCTTTCAACATAGGTTGGTTCTTTCATCACTGAATCAGCATTGGGGGGTGTTTTTATTGTTTTGGTCAGCTCCTTAATTCATAGAATCTCAGAAGGTTTTACAGTTGTGTGTTTTATGGATACTGGTATGATGACTAATATGGGTCCATTGATCGCTTAATGGTTTAGAGATTGCCTGTGATGCCGTCGGGGCTGTGGGAAGCTAGGGAAACAAAATTCCATCAGTAAGACATGGGTCCTAACCTCAAAGGACTCCCTGGTCAGGGCAAGGCCTTGAGGTCTTAAGTCCAGCCGCCATGTTGTCTTGGAGGAAGATGTTACTGTACCCGGCTGTACCTGCTTACGGCTGCAGTCCACCTGAGTCCAGCGGTTGTGACAGAAACGGCGCGACTCTGAGGGCTAAAATACTTGTTGGTTCTTGAGAGGGGAAAAGCTCTGCTGCCCCACGAGCGAGAGGAAGTACTAGCCGGCAACGTGAGCACTGTGCTGAGAGATGGAAGCAGAACTCAGAGGGAGTGCAAAGAAGACAGCACCTCATTCCGTTTCTGTGGGCTGTGCCAGTTTGCTGGAGCTGGCGTCAGGGCTGGTTTGCAGGATTCACCTAACGGTGGGATGGAGATGGGTGGGGGCAGAGGGCAGGGGGTAGAATCCTAAAAGGAAGAAGCAAAAACACAAAGTTGACTCTGCGGCCCTGATCTGGGGGTGTGGGAGGACCCGGGGGAAGGCTGGGAAAACACCTTTCCTTCACGGACTCAGTATATCCAAAGTCCCATAGAAGGAAGCTGCCGCGTCAGGATCCTCACGTGGTCTGGGACAGTCCTCTCAGCCTCTTCCCAGGTCACATGAGTAGCGCACGGGCTCCCGGGGTACAGGACCTGCATCTTATTCTAGAGCAGCAGTTCCCAGCTGGGCATGACTTTGTCCTCTGGGGGCCAGCTAACAACACTGGGAGACCAGTGGGGCTGATAGTCAGTGGACTGTCGCCAGGGCGGCTGCTAGACACCCTGAAATACAAGGACGGTCCCCCACAGCACAGCATTACCTTCACAAGGTCCAAGGTGCCCCACTTGAGAAGCCTTGCCCTGTACCCCCCACAGCCAACACAGGACTTGGCAAGTAAAGGGCGGCCTGGTCCTGAGGGTGGAGCTGAAATAACACGACGTGCTTGGGGCATGGAGAGCAGGTGGGCTGGGGATGGGTGTGGGGAGAGCTGAGTGGAAGCTGTGCGAGAGCCTGGGCTGGAGACACGCAGGGAGCTGTCACTTCCCCGGCAGGCCTGGCGTGTGCGTGTGTGGCGTTTGAGTTTGGGAGAGTGACAGGCAGAAGTGACGTGGGAGAAGAGGGCGAAGTTTGGAGGCCGGTCCCGAGGCCTTACCCGAGTGCCGCTGTGGGAAGAGACGGGGCACAGTCTGCGAGAGGTAGAGGAAGCGTCAGGATTGGGGTACGCGGGGGAGAGGAAGGTGATGAAGATGCTTGTTTCAACAACTGCCGCTGGGACTTTGGGAAGGAGTCCAGGACGGGGGTGGCTGTGCCGGGGGAAGCAGGGCTGGAGGAGGTGGGAGCCGCTCACTTTGAAGGAGGAACAGGAGGCCTGTTTTCAGGAAGTGGCCGTTCTCACTGAGTCACGGGAAACTTGAATCTGGAACCTGGGAAGTAAAGCCGGCCTGCAGATGTCGACCTGGGCTTGTATATTTCTCCTACTATTGTCCAGTCTTTCTGACACCGTCCTGCCCAAGCCCCCTCACAGGCCATAGGTCCCCACGGTCAGAGGTGCGGCAGGGGTGCCAGCTCACACAGGACGGAGGTGGAATTCTGACTCTGCCAGGGTCCAGCTACATGAGATGAGGAGCTGCTTTATTTCCCTTCGAGGTATATTTTTATCACCTGTAAAATGAAGATGATATTAGCTACCCCAAAGGGCTCACAGGAGAGAGCTTGGGTCAGATTCTGGCTGTGAAGCATGAGCATGTCGGATGCCTTCAGCACTGATGGCAATTTATTTCTCATGTCTATTCTCAGTGCCCGTGCACATGCGTGCGCACACACGTACGCACGCACACGTACGCACGCACACGTACGCACACACCTGGAGAGATCCAAGTACTTCTCAGCACTGACCACATGGCCTTAAAATTCTTAGCTTAAGTGTTTATCTTCCCCCTGGACTTTTTCAGCTCAGGGTCATTTTCCTGGTCATCTCTGTGTCCCAGTACCCAGCACAGTGCCTGCATCACAGTTAACAAAGGGCTGACCATGAAGTGTCCAGTGAGATTCACAGCTGGAAATGGGCAGAGCGGAGGGCTCCCCAACGCCGGTCCAGTCGTCTGGCCCCTATTGGGACAAGACTGGCTTTGATTTTGGTGGTCAGCGGAGAATCCAGGAACAAGCCAGGCCCTGTCCGCTGCAGACGCTCTGAGTGTCCCCGTGAGGTGGAACCAGCCTCACGACGACGCCCTTCTCCGCTGCTGTGAGGAGGGGCCGGCCTTCAGCGGGGGTGAGATGCGCATCGCCTCGGCAGGTGAGCGAGTTCACCGGGCCCACCTTGGCTGGGCTTGGCCAGCTTCCTCGCTGGGCCCTTGGGGACGCTGGCCACTTGGAAACCTCTCTGCGCTCTGTTCCTGAGTGAGTCATCTTGGAACAGACATGGCCCCACCCAGCATATCTTCCTTCCCACTGGCCCCGGGTCTGCTCCGCGGAACTGGAATTGGCCTGTTTTTGACAATGTCAGGCCCCAGCCTTGTCAGTCGGAGACACTGTCCACCCTCAAACTCTCGCATCAGCATCCAGTTCAGTGGCCTCATGCACATTTGATTTCCTTTATTCTCTCGAATAAAGCAGCTAACAAAGTAACTCTGATGAAAGCAGCAAACAAGCTCTAAAGTTATTTTTACTTCACCCCTGACCACTGTTCATTTCCTCCTTGAGGCAGTGAAGTCACAAAGCGGGCAGCCACAGGCTCTCCTGGCTTCCGTCTTCCCCTGTTGACCGACTTCCTCCCACCTGTCAGCCCTGGACTTGCCTTTCCCTGGATCTCCCCACCAGGCGCCACAACCTCTCTCTTACTCTTGTCCTTAAATAATGCGTCTCACCGTGTCGGGTGGGCACCGCCCAGCCGGGTGGCACTGACGTGATTTCTGCACCCTGCCCCTACGAGATCCTGAGACCAGAATTGATTTCTGCCCTCTCCTAGACGCTGAGAAGGATCCAGTTTTTAGACCTCCCTACCTGGGCACCCTGCGGCGTCTGGTCCAGCAAGGAGGCTCCCCTCTAAGCCTGCAGGCTCCTTCCTGTCTCACCCCAGCCATCCACCCTGGCTTCAAATTACAACCAGGATGGGAGCCGAGAGCCAGCCAAATGCATCCTGGTTCCCACTACAGAGTCAAACCAAGCTGCCAGCCAGCAAGGCTCAGCGCTAACCACCCCGCAGGAGTCAGCTTATCCCAGAAGGAGATTTGGTTCATGTGTTTCTACATGCAGTGTCTCTGCAGCAGCGACGCGTTTCTTCCGTGTGCTTTTGTGCTTACAGGTGAGCCCTCTGGTAGGAGATGCCACTGGGGGAGATGATACCCTGGCATGCAAGTGGTTAATTCAGTTGGCTTCCTTTAAGATCAGGGCTTCCACCACCGGTTCAGTCTCCTCTAAATTCTAATCAGCCTGGCTGTATCTCAGAGTCACACAAGGCACCTGAGACAAGGGGGTGTTTTTTATGAAGGAGGGATGCAGAGGGAATGAAGGCGAGTAGGCCGGCAGGAAGAGAGAGGAGGAAAAGCACTTGATTTTGTATTTCATTGGTCCCCACCCCCGAGGCCTTGATCCAGGAACCTTGGGATGTGTTAGGACTGTTGCCAGGTGTACCAGTCCGCTAGGCCACGCGGGTGCACCCAAGGTGGTGCTTTTCGAAAGGAACGACCTTGGAGCACAGTGGGACCAGGAGGAAGGATGTGTACAGGTTCCATTCACTGGAAATGTGAATGGCTTCCCTCCTCCTCCCCACTGTCCCCCTACTGTCCCCCCAAAGGACAGACACGTGGCCTGCGATTGCTTGGTTGGTGATTTGATCTTCCCGTGGTGGGCAGGGGAGCGGCTCCTCGGGGAGTATGTCTAGGTCCATCCTAGTCTCTGCAGAGGTGGCTGCGTCTGGTGCCCGCGGGAGGGACTGGGCCTGGGGTGTGAGCTGGACACGTAGCGATGGGGAGGGCTGGTATAACTGTGCCCCTGTCAGTACCTCTGGGACTGCAGGAACTCGGGCGGGGCTGCCCTTTCTCTGATAGCTCAGCCACTCGATGACTGATGACCCAGTCATTCAGCAAACCCGTTGTCCGCTGCCTGTGTGGGGCAGAACTGTACTGGCTTCCTGGGTGAGGTCAGGATCAGGTCTGTAGACGAGCCCCGGGGGATCTGAGAGCCAGTCTGCCTTTGCCCGGTGACCAGGAGCAAGTCCCTTCCCACCGCAGGGATTTACATCTCTCCCTGGATGGGCCCTGAAGCTCTGACCTGTGTTTCTGAGCAGAGGGCACCCGCCTCCCTCTGCCTGCTGGCCCCGGGGAGGGCTGAGGCTCGAGTGCGCCTCCTCTCCCTTACCTCGCCCCTGTCCCCAGAGCTGAGGGACAGATGAGCGGAGGAAGAGAGAAACACTGAAAAAAACGCGACATCCTGTAGTGAGCCAGGATGATCAGGTTTCAACCTGAAAAAAATGTGCCTTTGTGCTCGCTGGCTGGTACCCACGGCGGAACCGAACGGGTGTTCTCTGTCAAGTCAGACACTGTGGTTCCCAGTGAAGACGACTTATATACACATCACTGTGGCAACGTTTAGGTAAACTGGCTCCGAGGCCGAGGATGGGTATTATGGGTTGGCTTCCTTTCTCCTTGTTTCTTCCCTCTCTGAACACCAGCCTGAGGTAAAGCTGAGCTGGATTAGCTGACACCTTTTGAGAAATTTCTTACCTTTGAATATATTTGGCTGTGAAATTGTCTGTGAGGCTTTCCCCAAGGTGTCAGCCCAAGGCATCCTGGGGTCTTTTTGCTGCTGGAGGGTGTGGTCGAGGAGCCATGCTGAACAGAACTGATGACCAGGGTGGAGGGAGAAGCGGCCACGTGTGTGCATGGGTGGGTGCACGTGCACGGGTGTGGGCGTGTGTGCACATGCAGGTGAGTGTGCCCGAGTGTATGACGTGTGTGTGTGCATGTGAATGC
This sequence comes from Solenodon paradoxus, assembly GCA_004363575.1. Lineage (NCBI taxonomy): Eukaryota > Metazoa > Chordata > Mammalia > Eulipotyphla > Solenodontidae > Solenodon > Solenodon paradoxus. Next base: position 41,900 of record RJWH01004434.1, on the reverse strand, counting down.
GCACATGCACGTGTGTCCATGTGTGCACTGTGCGTGCATGTGTGGGGGCGCAGACAGTGACTTTAATTTGGATGTTTACATTCTCCACCCAGATGCTGTGTGCCTGTCCCAGATTCCCTCTGTGACGGTCCTATCCAGTGGCATCTTTTTTTTTTTTTCCTGCTTCACCAGAATCTCAGCTGATGTAACAAGTGTGAGTGATCGCACATTCGCAGGGCCTGGAAACCAGAGGGGCTCAGGGCTGATGCAGGAGGTGGGTTGATGCTGCTAATCCCTCTGGACGCCGCTGCTAGCGACCTCTGACAGCTAACACAGAGAGGAAAGGGTCTCCCACCCAAGTGCTCACCAGATCCGACTCTGCTTAGCTTCTGAGGTCAGACAAGGGCAGACTGAGATGCAATTTCAGTATCTTAAAATAAATAGAGCATTTCAAACAGAAGAAATAATGAATATTGCCACTGAAAAGGAAAAGGCTAATAAAGCGATGGCCTTTTGTCCTCGCCCGTCCATTTGACTGGTTTTCCTGACCGGGTCTCTTCAGGCTGCACGCTAGAAGCATCACTCCTGCAGGTGGGCAAGAGGACGGTTCGGTAAATACTGGAACTGGGGCTTCTGGAGCTCATCCTTGTGGGACAGGTGGGCAGTCTTTAACAAGGTCAGAAATCCCATTTACTAGGGTCCTGAGAGCCCTCCAGAGGCGACTCCGGGGTGGGCGGACCCCACTGTGGCCCGTCTCCACTCCACCTTCCTGCCAATCCCCCGTCCTCCTTACCGCTGTGCGAAATGGAGTTTTAATTATCTCATAGAATGAGATAACCATGGGCTGGTCTTCTCCAAAGACAAGCCATCTGGTAAACCATATTTCCTGCGGCTGTGAGCCTCCCATGGGCGTTGGACAGGGGTCGAGAAATCCAGGTGGATGTGCATCTTTGGAGTTGGGGACTTTGAAATCAATTTGAGGCACTCATCAGAGGAACACCTTTGTCAAGTGTGTGGCTTCTTTTCGATTTTCGGTTACCCAGATGTTTCTGCTTTCCTTTGACTTGGAAGAAAGTGTCCCAGAGCTGAGGACGAAAGAATAAATGGGCTTGGCGCCGCCATATGTGGGGGAAGCAGAAAGGTGTCTGCTGTGCTTGCAGCCTTCCTTCTGAGGTCCCTCCTTGTTGCCAAGGGCATGGACACCTTCTCTCTGGGTCTTTAAAGTTGCTTGGGTTCTTTGTTTTTCGTGTCTATATCTATTCCTATATATTTACACCTGCATCTATATCTGCACCTATGTCTGTGTCTGTATATGCACATGCACGCAGCAGTTTAGAATTTTCTATGGCACAGAAACTCCTAGCACATGAAGCGTTTCTGCAGTCACCTTGAACACAGTTTGACCCACCCCCTCTGAGAAACTTGGCTTTCTGCTGTCTGTGCTAACAAACCCCGTGCTGAAGCTCAGATTAAGTCAGCAAGCTCAACAGGTGAAGATCAGGAGCTGACCAGAAGCAGCCTGGGGCTCCCCACAGAGCTGGAGCAGACCCAGACCCAGTTAGCTGCGGTGGGGCCTTCCACTCCAGGCTGCCGTCCACGCCGACCGGCAGGCCAGTCCTCGCTTCTCTCAGGAGCGGCATTTCTCCTCCTGTTGCTCCCGGGCTCCCATCGATTTTACTCTGACTGTGCACTTGGGGGTGTGGACTTGGAAGCCCAAAGTGAACTCTTTATAGTTTGATCCATAAGCAAACCAGAATAAATCAAATTTCTTATTACAAAAATAAAAAGCCAAGGGTGAGGTTCCCTGGGGTGTGGTGTGAGGATCGTACTGGAAAAGGGAGGACACGGTCCAAGCAAACACTGCTGAGACTCTCTTCCAGCTGGACGCCGTTCCCAGCAGTTTCTCCGGGCAAAGGGGAGATCCACTGGCAGATAACACACGGCTCATCACCCTGCGAGCAGCAGCTGGGCCGGCGGCCAAGCTGGGAGAACAATGATTTCCTCGCTTTTAAATTTGATTATTAGTTCATATTTATTGGAAGCTATGAGACATGTAAGCTCATAGCCAACATGCTAAAGGAGGCAGCCTCGTGGGATTCATTTTTTCCTATTAACTTTTTCCATTTTTCACCCACTGAGTCAGCATCTCACCAGCTAAGAGCTGTTGAGTCGAAGATCCTCCGATCACCAGACAGCTGCTAAAATGTGCCTTGGCCTCCTCCTCCTCCTGCCCAGAGCCCGTGCCTCCGACCTCTCCTGCCGTCTTCTCTGTCTCCATCAATGAGCTGAAATGGCCTCTTTCATGTCCAAGGATGGAGGGTTGCTTAGTAATGCCTGGAAACAAACCCATCCAATTTTTTATTTGGTATTGGAACTAGCTTTAGGGACAGAAGGAAAAGAGCATGAATCAGGGTGGCAGGTAGTTTTTCCTGTTTGTTTTTAATATTGATGGAGTGTTGCTACCTGTTGAACTCAATGTTTTCTGACATGATCTCACCTCCTGATCATCACCTCTGTCTGGGATAGGCCACGTTGTTGACTCCGTTTTACACATGTGAGCATCCAGGCCAAGAAGACTATAGGAAATGTCAAATGTCTAGCAGTTAAAATATTTATATTTCTACCATCTCCCTCCACCGAACCACTCTGCATTCTGCTCCCCATGGTTGGGCAGGCTGGTCAGACCCCTGTGTCCTAAAAAGTCAGGAGCCAACAGAGAAGTTCGAAATGGCACCTTTATCCTTCCTCTAGGACAATACCTGGGGGATGAATATAAAGGTCAGTTTTGCAGAACTGTCTCTGATGAGAAGTCTGACACCCAGGACACCTTGAAGCTTGAAGCCTCCGTTTAAGAATGCATGCTGATGCTTGAATGTGTTCCTGAGACCCAGCTGTTGCTCTTGTTTCCACACGGCCCTTTTCCAGCATTGAGAAGCCGAGTTGCCACTGGAAAAATAGCAGCCTGGGCCGACCCAGGGGTAGGCAGAGCTGCTTGCCCACTGGTGGGCGGCTGGAGACTGTCTGAAAGTTGGCCAGTCTCACCCAGGGAGTCCGACTACCAGTGAGCCTCCATGGGGATGACGGCTGCTGGTGCTCCCCGAGGTTGACCTTAATAAGGGATTGCTTCAGGTCCTCTATCTGCCCATGAGATGAGCTCTAGATGAAGCCATTTGGATCTGAGTAACTGCTTATAGGGATTTGCCAATGAGGCCAAGATTTGTGCAATGCGGTGATGTGTTTTCTTCTGAGGGTGCAGCGGCTGGTGGTTTATAGCCAGGTGCAGACTAGTTATAGACTGGCAGTAGTAACGGATGCCAAGAACGGAGGGAGCTGATGGCAAACAACAGAGCCTCCTGGGCCACTTCAGGGATGGCTGTTGGATGTCCCTGAGAAAGCCAAGATCAAATGTAATGGTTTCCCTGGAATTCACTTCCCGCCCAGATGAGGTTTATCATCCCGGAGGTTGACGGATCACGGTGCTGGGTCCTGAGCCAGCACTGGGCACTCAGTGGGATCAGAATGGGAGAGTAAGTGGGATCGTGGTGGGGTGACCTCTTGTTCTCAGCAGGGGCAGGAGATAACCGGGCGACCTGGTAGGAGTCGTGAGTGCCTCTAGGGTCATTTTAGGCGATTTTTCAGAATAGCACTTCAATCATGCAAGAGGCAAACACCATGCGGTTGAAATCAGGAGTCTGAGAAGCCAGTCCCGAGGACTCTGATGTGCTTGCAGCTCAGCCAAATGAGCTCTTTCTCCCTGAGCAGATAGGGCCCCGTAGGCACACTCAGAACGGTGCACCCGAATGGGTCAGGGAGCACCGTTCATGCCAAGGGCACACACGGTCAAGTTCTAGACAGCCCTGTGTGCAGTTTTGACAATATCACCTCGGTCAGCCAGCACTGGGGTCATGGCTGCAAAGAGGTTTGGGTTCTGACGGACTAAAGCTAGCTCTACATCCACTTCAATTACATCAAGACAGGCCTGTAAAATTTGCAAACGTTTGCTTTTGTATCCTCGTAGACACTTATTTATGAGTAGCCCCCTTTGCCTCTTCATGCCATCCACTGTTGATAGAGTGATGTTTCTCGTTAATTCCTCCCAGTGAGCCTCATCAGAGGTGTGACAGTGAGAGGGTGTGTGAGCAGTGCTCTGGACAGTCTGAGATTCTTCTTCTGGATTTTCCATCCACCTGCTGAGAAGCCAGCTGCTTGTCAGTCACAGCCCCCTGCCCGGGATGGGGGTTCTAAGAGTCTTGGCCTGGTAATCAGTAAAAACTCTAGTTCCATGTAACTTCAGGAAAGTCTCAACACTTCTTAAAGCATATTTTTGTCATTGGTTAGAAAAAGAGAGAGGCTGTGTCATTCTCTGAGTCACTATCGTGTGTTCACACATACCAGGCACTGTGCATGTGTGAGCTCATTGAATGTCCTCTGAGATGTGCTAGGCATTTCTACTTTGCCTCTTCAGAGCCCCTCTATGCTTTTCCCTCCCGGCTCTGGGTCCCTTCAGTCAAGGGGGCAGTTAGAGGAAGTGGGTGGAGCTCTGCCTTCCTGGATTGGCTCCATGGCTCCATCAGAGTCCTGAGCTACCCTTAAGGTGCATTCACCTGCCTTCTGAGGTCTTGCCCTTCAGGCCTGGGTAACGGTCCATGTGGTTTCTAACGTGAGGGTACCACACTCTCTGCTGCCGTCTCCTTCCCAGTGCGAGTGTGGCATCTGTTCCTGCCAGAACCCTGATTGATACAGAAGTAGTCATTAATATGTTCCCCATTTTACAGGTCAGGGAACTGGGGCTTAGAGAGGTTACATCTGCTAAGAGGTAGAGTAGGGATTCAAACTGAAGAAGGTCTGGTCTAAGACCTGCTGATCACTGCCTCCCCTAGGCACCTCTGTGAGGTCCCTACAGCCTCTTACACAGCGACCAATGCCCCATCAGTCACTGAATGTCACGCTGAGCCCGGTCCGGACTCTCAGAGGAAGACTGGGCTGGCCCACCTTCCTTCTCATTCCATCGTTGTTGAGACAGAGGACATGACTCTGCTGGGCAGATGACCTGGTGTGGTGTGCATTCTGCAGAGCAGAGCTAACAGGCAGTGCTCAGAACCCATTCGAGTGAGCCTGCCTCCATCGGCAGCGTGTCCCTTCTTTGGAAGGACACGGCATGGAGGGAATGCTCCTTGGGACGCGGAAATGATAGAGCAGCTCACCTCCAACCAGAGTCACTCCTGAGAGCATAGCTTTCATTACAAGAGGTCGAGAAAGTGAGCTCAAACCCTGTGCAGGCCTTGTGCGGGAGGAGTCACAGAAGGTGATCATTCCTGGTCTTGTGCATTTTCACTGGCGCTTCGATGCTCACGGTGCCATTGGCTGGTTAACGTGACGTCACACATGGAGTCAAACTCAGTGTCAGTGGAACAATGAACGAAGGGGATGCGTGAGCGGGTCTGAGAGCGCAAAGGGAGCAGACGGTAGCGCTGATGAACGCGTTTGAATCTCTTCCCCACCCTTTCCAGAGGACGGATGAAGCTCAGGGCCCAGAGAAGAAATGTGCTAGGAAATTTCAGTACTTGGGGGGAAAAGAATCAACGATCATAACGATCATTTTCGAGTATGTAAGACACACCAGGAATTGTGCTAAGTACAAACTTGCAGTATCTCCTTTCTTAACGCGCTGTGAAGTTGATAGAGTGAGTCCCATTTTTACAGAAAAGAAAGTCGAGGCTCAAAGCCAACAGGGACATACTGTCTAGATTTACATTTTTATACGTGGTGGCATTGCAATTCAAAGTCAAATCTGCCCTCAGACCTCAGGACTTGGACAAATATTAAAACTCTAGGCTGCTCTCTGGCACCGTGGTCTGTTCATCCAGTGCGAGGGAATGATCTGGAAGCTGCCCAGACCCACCCCTCAACTCTCCAGCCCCCACCCCTGCACACACCTACGAGCTTGCCACCCACGGGCGTGCTGTGCCGAGTGACTCCTCCCTCTCTGCCGGTCCCCCCTTCTGGGGCTTCCTTCTTGCCAGTTTCCTCTCCTGGTTGTGAAAGGCCGTCTCTCTGTTGCTGCCTGTCTCAGCCCCGAGGCGGGAGGCACTGACATCGATTCCCCAGCGTTTGCCCTGACCTGTCTGTCGCGTCTCACACCACCGGGGCTGCTTCCCTCTCAGCTTTATTAATCATTTCAATTTGACATTGTGTGTGTTTTATGGTCCTGACTTCCGCCCCCACGTGGCCCCCATTCAATGATGTTTACCTTTTAAAGCAACACTGGGAGGGAAAATCTATTTCTCCTGCCAGATGTTTAAAAAAAAAAAAAAAAAAGTGGGAGAAGAAAAACACTCCCTGGAGACACTCACAGGCACACATTTCTGCCAGCAGTTGTCTTGTCCGGCACAGTTGGAGGAGCACACCCAGCCCCCTTTTTAGATACCGAGCAGCAGGCTGGTGCCAGGGTGGGAGGCTTCTAAGGACATGTGTCTCCAGCTCTAGGCATGGAAGCCCCGGGGGGTCCTGGAAAACTCAGGTTGTGATTCTGCAGGCTAGGGCAGAACCTGAGAATCTGCATTTCATGCTGGGAGGAGCAGGCTGGTACTTTAAGTGAGGCTCAAAGTCCTCCCACCTCCCTCTCTTCCTTCCTCTGCACCCCGCTTCTCCACGCCCTCATTCATGGAGATGCACCGCTGCCCACGCTGTCCTGGGCTCCCCAGTCCTGCGACATCACCCAGCAAGCTGGGCCTCCATGGCCTACTCTGCTTTAGCTGGGAGTCTCCCTGCTAAGCCCTCTGGAGGATAAGAGTTCATTGTCACTGGCTGGGAGACAAAAGAAAAGCATTTGGCTGGAGCCGGTTCCCCCCAACGCTAATAGTACCTTTATCTCTGGGTAATTAAAGCTCTGACTGATGAGTGCATAATTACGCATAAGCCAGAATCGCCTTGGTCTTTCATCTTCCAGCTTGCTTCACTTGAGAGCTAGCAGTCTCCGTGTGCTTTAGAGAAGAGCTTTTTGGGTGTCTGAGTCGGATGGAGTCCCCTGGGGGTGGGCATCACCACCGCCACAGGGGTTGTGGTGGGTGAAGGCCAGGGCTGTCCCTGTCTCCGTGAAGCAGTCAGTGGCTCCCGGTGGCTGAAGGAGGGTTGAGGAAGGCATGGAACTTGTCAGATTTTGCCACTCTGTGGGGACATTCAAGCTGTGCCTATGAATCTGGTCCAGCTCTGCTTCTGGATAAATAGGGGACCGGAACTTGGGTCACTGGCCCTGCCCCTGCCCCTCCCAGCTGGGGAACAGGCTGCTCCTTTGTGTGGCTGCCCTTGACCATAGCTGGGTTTCTGTCGCGGTCATCCTGTGCTAGACCCTCCTCACGTCCCAGTCAGGACTGACTTCGGGCTTCCTCTCTCCAGGCAGGTGTTCGTGGAAGCAGGGAGAGTGTCTGGAAAACTTCTGAGTCTTAAAACACCCATATATAGAAACGACTCCTGGGGGTGGCGGGGCTCAGGGTTCTAGGCACCCACCGAGCTCGGAATCCTCTCCTTCACCTGAGCTCTGCACTGAATGCAGCTTGCTGAGCGCTTTGGAGCCTCAGATTTCCGAGCTGGGAAAGGCAGAATGAATGTTCCAATGTCATGGGCTGGGTTATGGAAATAATGTCGGTTTTGGCTGAGCACAGGTTCTGCCTATCATGCTGGGTATTCCTGTGACCTGGAAGGACGGACCATCAGGTGCTCCTGGGGCCGTAGATCAATAGGCATTGTCGAGTCACCGCCTTAGAGGATTCTCTTCCTCCCTGCAGGGCCTCAAAAGCTGCTGTGACTCTGAGACCACGTGACCTGTACAGATGGACTGTTTCTTGGCACAGGTTTGCTCCAAGCTCCAAGCTCTTCTGACAGATGTCACTGGAGGACATCGGATCCTCAAACGTGCTCATGGAAGAGGCAGTCCGAGGTCTTGAGGAATAAGCAGATGTTCAATGTGCCACTGCCGCGTGCCTTGCTCTGGGTTGTGTCTTTTCACACGTATTAATTTGTCACCACCGTTCCGCACAGTGGAGATGGACACTCTCACCTGACGCCCAAGGATACCCAGGTTCAGAGGGGTGTCCCTTCCCAGTGTCTCTCATGGCTTACTCTCCTGTCCCAAGAAGGATGATTCCATTGTCCGACAGGGAATTTCTGGTTCCTGCGCTTTTTGTCAGGTCACTCACATGCTTCTCAAATGTATCTCTAGAAGACGTTTGTTCTTCACTTCCCCCAAATTACGCTTCCACGCTCCAGCGACTCTGTCACTCAGAGATCAGCTGTGACCTGCCTCTCTATTGTCAGGTTCAATAGTATTTTCTCCTATAGTCTTCTCTTCTTTTCTGGCACATTCCAGAATGTGTTGATGGGAGAGCTTTCCTCAGACTTTAAGACAATACCTCATGCCGACTTATGTGTTCCCTCCGACGGCTTCTCCATCTCTGCCGCCACTTTTTTACGGACTAATTTGGTCCTGTTTCTGTGTCACGTTCCTCGAAAAGCTCATCTAATGTCACTGTCTCATGAAGTCACTATACTTTAGGATCACCACTTTCTCAGTGTGTACTTTTCATCTAACAAACGACAGGCATTTCTATCCTGCCTATATCTCTCTAAAGTTCTCGCTTCCATCTCCAAGTTCACGAGTCTAAAATAGAAGTCTCTGTCCCTCTTTCATTCCTTTTTTTTCACTTTCTGACTTCTGTTTTTGCCAAGGTACTGTGAGCCTTTAGGGAGACATCTCATTCTCCTTGACGACTGTGTCTTCAGACCCTCATTCCTGACCCAATGTCCAAACCCTACAGCTTTAATTCCTCACCACTTGGTCTCACTCCCTTTGATGAGCCCTGAACAAATCACACCTGGTTTATGGGGGGGTGAGTTCCCAAATGCTGGCCTTTCCTCCACAATCTCTCCAAACTGGGACGCTCTACACAATACAGAGTGTTCTGAAAATGCCACTTTTATAATATTTGTCTGCCCGAAAGCCCACAAAATAAATGATTCATGCCTTGACTTGACTTGAGAAGGTCTCTATGATTTCCATTTCGTTCCAACCCACTTTCGCACTGATCACTTACAGAAACTCTTGGCTCAAGTCAAATTTGACTGTGTTCTCATTAGGATTAAGTTCAATTGCCAGTAACAGTATAACCCAAAATAACAGTGACTTACACTGCAGAGAAGCTTCTTTATCTCTCATTGCAAAAAACAAGCATAGACATCCCAGGACAGGAGTGATACCTCTGCCCCTCAAGGGGCCAGAGACCCGGGTTCCTTCCATCTTGTTGCTCTACTTTTCATGACTGCTATTTTCAAGGTCCCCGGAGAGATGATTCACCATTTCAGAACCATCAACATCCAATTAGAAAGAAGGAGGAAGGGGTGGAGAAGGACCCAGTCTACCTTCTGGGATATTTTCTGGAGGTTGTCTGGGTGCTTGCCCCTTACATAGCATCAGTCAAAATTTAGCTATGGGATCACATCCAGGTGCAAAGAAGACCGGCAAACATATTTTTTTCTAATGGTAGCATCATGTTCGTGCCTGGCCAAGACTGCGGATTTCATCACCCAAAGCAAAATGGTGAGAAATTCTATTAACAACCAATCACATTTGTTCCAGCTGCACTTTTTCTTCACAAACCATGGATGATTTTGTCATCATGCTTTAATGGCCTCCTTGGCCTGACACTCTCCTGTGTCTCATCTAAATTTTATCGGAGAAGCATTCTGAAAGAGGGAAAGGAGAGCTGGCTTTGGAATTGCACAGTTTTACCAGGTCCAAATCCTGGCATTGCCACCTTTCCTTGCTGTGTGATCTTGAATTCACGTTCCCCGAGCCTCGCTTTCCTCTTCTGTCAAATGGGGTAACCAAACTCCTGTTGGTTATTATGAGAACCACACGGGGACAATTCTGATTAAGTGCCAAGCATAACATCTGGCATGGCCTAACCTTCCTTGAGAAAGAAAGGTTACTTATCTCCTCCAGCATTAGGCATATTACTGCATTATCTCCAAAGGTGGGACTGAAGTCCTTCTTCTTCTGTGAGAATTTCCTCATCATTTCAGGTGAAGACAATTATTCTCTGCTCTGAACTCATCTAATAATACAAATACTATGTGAGACACTAATATAGGCAGCTGGTGACATCTCTATATTTAAAAATAATTTGAACCCTCTGAAAAGTTGAAAGAAGAAGTCTTTGACTTTTCTTAAATTGTTGCCTTCAGTGGTTCTCTGGTTCTTGGTGTGCGTGTCGGTGCCCAGTTTTCTCAGCTGGCGACGTGTCTCTTGAAGGCAATGACTGCTGTTAAACAGGACTTTTCCTTTGATTTTGACCCTTTGTTTTATTAACCTCCAAGTACCTCTAATCCTGCTTAATACAAACATGTGCTTCACTTCTTTCTGTCTTCTGTTCTTGGTGATTTCCACACAGGTCCAAACAGCTGAAGGCACCAAGAAATGTGCAGAATGAGATTGTTAAGATCTGTCCCCATTCTCCTCATTGCTTGGGGTGTGATCCCCAAGGCCCAGTGTACCCTATCTCACTTCTTTGTACCTAGTGTATCTCCCAGTTGTCATCTTAAAACAAACAAACATGAAACTATTGCTAAGTGAGTGAATGAATGGATGAAGGCATCAGTCTAGAGCTCCAACTTATGGTGACTGGGAGGTGACTCAGTTCCCAGTGACAAGCAGAGACTTGGTTCTACTTGAATCAAGGACTCTAAATTATATCCTACAAGCAGGGAGCTTACCCAGAGGCAACCAATGGTCCTGGAGATGCTTAGTATTCATCTCCCATTTTCTTAAGGGAGTATAAATGAAGTTCTATGTAGTCCCCTCTTTGAAGAGAATTGTATTGCTAAGACTCCAAGGCTCTGCTGAAGTTTGGTTGATTGAATTCATGGTCTTTCTTTCATGGCCCGTAGCAGGAGATTATAGGAGGGCCTCCCAAGGGAATCAGAGAGGGCCAACATCCTTCAGTAACTTATCCCCTTGGCATGGTTGTGGTCTCTGAATTTTGCAGTAGCTAGGGTGTCCTACCTTAGAGGATGGAGCACAATCCTTCTCCACCTACCTACTTACAAACGATAAATCATTAAAGTAGGTGCTGTGTGTTGGGAGTGTGAGTGATCTTGACTCTTGACAAAATGTCCAAGGTAGGTGTTGCCATCCCACTTTAGAAATGAGTTAACCAAGAATCAGAGAGGATCCCGCAGGCTCCATGGGCAGAGGTCCTGTGTGAACCCAGGTTTGTTTAACCTCAAGAATCAGCTCTGGAAGGCTCTCCATGAATATTGATAAAGTCTAGGCTTCAGAGAACATCCGTTCACACGTTTGTTCCAGCAGGCCTGCCATCAGAAAGTGGGCAGTCTGTAAGGTCACTCTTCAGCACTATTCCTGCCCTGTTCTCAGCCCTTCTCTCCCTCCCCCACTTCACTTCCAGAAAATAAACTCGACAGTGACGAGGAAAATCTCATTGCCTGTTCTTTGTCCAGCCTTCTGAAAGCAAGAATGAACTGAGTCATTTTTTAAAAAATTTATTTCGACTTTAGGAAATGGTTTCTTCTCCAAATCACTACTTGGCCTTAGAGGGTTGTCACGATTAGGGCACCCAGGGACCAGCTAGCCTATGAAAAAGCAAACTCTCACTGAGTCAGAAGGATTTGCTCTCTCTCTCTTCTCTCACTTTCTGGCACATATCATATAGATTTTATAGTCAGTAATATGCATGTATACCTATGACACACACTCATAATAGGCTGAACAGATAAAGTGCATTATTATACCTTGTCTAGATCATCAAATAACGTACCGGCTGAACAAAGGCCCTTACCAGAGATTGCAGAGTATTTTCCCTTTTGTCTTGCCTTCCTCTTTTCCTCCTCACTGTCCACCGCCCTCCATCTGCCCCTCCTTCCCCTGGCTCCTGGCTCCAAGCACTCGTGTCAGGGCCACAAAACACCACATTCCTCAGCAGGTTTAATCTCTGCAAACTCCTGGCCTGTGAGTTATGAGCAGGAGCTTGTGAAAGGCTGTGATGAGGCTGCATGGAGACTTTTCTGGATAAAAGGTCCTTGCCCAGGATTATCTTGATTTCATTTGCTATAATCCCTCCACCCCCTTGCCTGGGGCCAGGCCGCAGGGAGGCATGTGCAGAGAGGGTCCTGCTGTGATTAGGAAGGGGTCAGCACCGCTGACCCAGGTGGACAGCCCTTACTGGAGTAAACTGGGGCGTGAACTCCACTCTGAGTCCCTGCTGGGTTGGGGGTGATGCTCTTTTCTTCAAAATGCAAAGCAAGGCCAAAGCGTTGGGTTGACTTTAGTTTGACATTAACAACAGATCCCCTTGTTCTAATGGGCAGTGCCCACATCCTCAACAAGCAACTTCCCTTTTCTCGGCCCTCGCCATTTTTCTCTGCACCTGTGACCTTCCATTCTAAGAGACTTGTCTTTCACTTCTCACCTTCTTTCCCCAATTCTTTGATAGTCCTCTGATGCTCAGCTAGGTGAAAGCAATAATGTAGCAACATTGACGGGTTCTTGGAAACTTCAACTAAGAGAAATAGCACAGAGTAAAAGCAGGACTTCACCTAACTCCGTCTCTTCCTTAAACTGCAGCCGGGTGTGCTTTTTCCTCCTCAACGTTGTCATGAAACAACTTTGCTAAAAAAGGAAGTCATCCCAGGCCTTGCTGTCTATGCAGATTCAGATTTTTAAAGCACTTAAAAGTTATTTGTTCACGCCAGTGGGAAAGATGGGAAGTCACTTGTTGATAATGATTTTGAATGTTGGTGGGAGAAGATTCCTCTTCCATGAAAAGGGTGTAGTGGTAGATACTTAATTGAGTTGGCATCAAGCACTGAGCAAACATTCGGCAGATGGTAAGCGAGGAACAGATGGGACTTCTTGTGGCTGAGGAGGAGGTTAGAGATGTGTCCCAGGAGATGCTGTGATCATGGAGACCACCCGCTTTGAAGGATCACTAAGAGCAATGGAGTAATGGCTTCTACCCATGGTAGAAAATTAACATGATCTGGGGGAACATATCAAACACAGAATTCTGAGCACCTCCTTGATTTTTTGTTCATTTCATTTTCAACAAACTCTGGTGGTAAACCCTGGTTTGAGAAGCACATCAATAAAGCAGAGAACAAGAGTTGAAGACAGGTGGTCCAGCCACATGGGGTGAGAGCTCTTTTATTGCTAGCAAATAGAAAGGGAAAGAATAGATAAAAGAGATATTTCAAAGAAGAAAGGGCATGTATTATTTACTTACTGTCTGTGGGAAGTGGAAAGTAGAGGAAACTTTTTCATGCTTTCAAAACCGAGTGTCTGGGAGGATGGGATAGAAGGGTTCAGAATATGGAAAATATTTTATTGACCAAAATAAGGATATTGGGAGGCAAAGATGTTTTAAGAGAAGGAAATCTGGGATATTAAGATTCAGAGGAAAGTTTAAAGGCTAATGAAAATACCAACAGGAATCTGAGCAGAGAAGGGATGAAGCTCGGATAGGAGTTTAGAACGTGACTTACAAGTATGGGAACCAACTGTTGATGGATCATAATTAATACTTTAAGAATGAATGAACTCTCCTAGGGCCAGGGAGGAGAAGAATCACATTACTGAACACACTACTCAAGACAGAAGCAAGCTGTCACTCAAAGCAACAGAGGAAAACAACAAAACCAGAAACAAATCACGAAACGCTCTTATTGTGAATCTTCCTGGTGAGTTTGTCCAGTTCCTGATATGAGAGGTGAGAGAATAAGGACAATGTGTCTCACGACCTCAAGGGTGTTCTCACAGACACCTAGAATATTAGGGTACCAGGTAGGGTGTAGTTATTGTGATTCTGTGTCCACTTAATGCAGAGACCAAGTTTGAGCATCCCAACTTCCTCTTCAGCGTAGGACATTGGCTCTTCCAATTTCCTCTTTGACGTCTTTTCTGGAAATAGGCAATCCTAGCGCTCTCCTTAAAATTCATTGGACTGTAAGGTATTTGCTGAGACCTTTAGCTAGGGGCACATACATATTTATTACCATACCACTGAATACAAAAAAATAATCTTTCTACTCTTACCTAGGAGTAGAATTAAACAACAAATATTTTGAAAAACTGACTTGCTGCAGTTTCCACTTTGGGACTCACTCACTGGTCGTTATAAAATAAAGGAGAATTGACACACATGTGTGTGCATAAATACAAGTGTGTGAGTGTGTGTGTATATATGTATAGAATTAAGATCTTTCAGGATCCCAAATTTGAGATGTGTTTTCTTACAAAAAGTGGGCTCTGAGGGAAGAAATTGAGAAACGGGCCTTTAATGGGGTGTCTGATCAGAATACTTAATCTGAAGATTTGACAATATCTATATGGATTTGGAGACCTGTTTCATTCCATTCATCATAGTGTTTGTATGGCAAGTTCGAAGTTTCTGCAAGGAGAAGTTAAATCAAACCCCGGCACACCCTGAGTGCTATAAAATTACTCATGAGAAACTTGTTGTCAATTACTAGAGTCAAATAATAGGGTGTTTTTTTCTCTCTTTATTTAAAATACCACTTCTCAGCCAAGCAGTCATAAGAGTGCCGTCAAGAGCCGGATGTGTTGTTTCCCAGCAGGGTTGGACAGGTTGCTGGGGCTCACCCAATGGGTGGATTTATGGCTTAGCTGGCATTCCAGGTGACACAGGCTGTCTCGTGAGGAGCTGCACCAGGAGAGTGCCTGTGCTTATGATTGGTTCCATTTTCTTTCCTAAGATGATGCCAACTCTTCAGCTCCACACTGGTTTTCTGTATCCTTGTAGATCTCTGTATTTTGAGCTTGACCTTGATAGACTTTCTGTAAGCAGGTTGGCAAGCCTTCCTCAAGCCGCCATGGCTGCCTCCTCACTGCTGAGATGAGCGGAGAACTCCCACAGCTCCTGAGGGGCCGCCATATTGAATCCTAGGGAAATACTTTCACACTGCACTGCCAGGATGGGGAAAAAAATGGGTTTTTTTCAGTCCAGATGGCAAAAGGTCTTAATCCATTGTCATATTATGACATTTATAAGTAGCCCAAATCGCATTCTTAACTAGCAAGGAATATTAGTTAAGAGACCCAAGTTCTGGTCTTGTGTTATTTTCTTAACTAGCCAATTGAGTGTCCTTTTTACCTCCTGGGTCTTGGCATTCTCCACTGAATGAATTTGACATTTGCAAAGTACCTTCTGAGTTCCTTTATTCATGTCCTATCAATATGATACTACAACAAAACTGCATGTTGAGTGTTTCCACTGGTCATATACAGTGGAGAACTGGGGCTCAGAGAGTGATTCTCGCAGGGTCACATGGTGAGTGAAAGAGAGAATCGGCACCTAACTCCAAGTCCCCCTACTCCAAAATATGTGCTTTTTTCTTATTAGCCCAAGGAAATTGAACTTGACCATCAGCACGTCTCTTTAGTTTTTTAATCAGCATTATACCGTAGGGTCCAGTGCCTGCTTAGAGGCTGCCTCTTATGAGTCATCTTTCCTAGCACCTTTACTTTACATGTTCTTGTTCAAGAGAATTTCATTTACTTAAAAATAACTACAGCTTAATGATGCAGGTCATTACCTCAGTAAACACTTTATTTTTCATCTAAAATTGGGATGAAGTTCAGCAGCCAGTATTGAGTCCCCCACTTTGATAAAACTTACTTTTCTCATATGTGGTTTCTACCAGCATCCCTCCATCCCCTCCCTCTTTTTTTAAAGCACCAGACTTCCCCACGTCAAACGCTGATATGGCTACACCATCCTACTATTTATGTTCCTGCATCAGATCTCTCGTGTATTCCAGTTCTCCCCCCTAGCTCTTCGAGTTGTCTATCAACTTTTAATCTTCTATTTGCCCTACCACCTTCCCTCTTCCTGTCTTGGTGTCAGTTCTCAAGTCTACGTGCTGAGAAGAAAAGTAAAAAAGTGAAGACACTGAAATCTGATGCCCAGCTAACCTGTTGAATCCTGTTCTCTGGTACAGTAGGGGCTGAAATACCTGCACTGCAGAGCAGTAACCACAGGACATGAAAAGGGAAGAGGGAGATAGGTACTTTCTCATTTTCATTCATTTCGACAAATGTCTGTCAACACCTATGAGGGTGCCTGAGGGTCAAGAGGCTAAGTTGGCTCCAGGTCATGCCTTCTCTTTGTATAGCCTGAGAAAGGTGCTCTCTTTGGAGAAGAAAGGCCCAGGATGATGAGTGAAACAGAACCTTATGTTCTGGAAGGAGAGAACAAATTCAAGTTTCAGCAACTTGGCTTACCCTTCTAGATAAACCCTCCATTGGATATGTGACCAGTCACTTGCCCATGTTTTTCATCTCACACTTGGAAATTTGTAGCTAGCAATGGCCTCATAAAGGGTCTCCTGGACTGTGAAGTTAAAAGATTAGAGATGTAACAGGGTTTTGAAGTAATCCAGTCCTCATAGGAATGCTTGAGTTGGTTATTTGCCTCAGAAGAATCATTTTGTTGGTGGTAGAGTCATCAAAATGAAGTATCACTGGGGTTCCCCCCATTGGCTATATTCTTCTGTGATTGATTGAGAAAGGCCAACCAGTTTGGAGTTATTTGTGCCTATTTTGTGTACTCTACTCATATCTGATTATCATTGTGAGAGTGCTCTATTACTTGCTGGTAACAGGGTTTATGGGAATGATCTGTCAGGCTAAGGGAAATGAGTCCCATTTTTTAAGACACGTATCTCTCCCATCTGGACTCTCAGTTGAGAAGAACATTTTTCCTCCACTGAGGAGACCAGTTTTCCCATTAAGCTGTGTGAGTAGGTCACCTCCCCTTTGACCTCTTCCTTGCTGCTACTTTGCAGCAGTGTAGCACATACCACACAACAGAGGAAATTTCCAGGGCTCTTTTAGTCATTAAGTGAATTTATGTCTCATGCCATTATGAGAAGTTCAAGGCCAGCTTTGTGCATAGAAGGGAGACTGTAAAGTCAACTCTCAACAATCAGTTTGCAGTGAGATACTGAGGAACACTTAGGTCACTGGCATTATCTGTGTATGGTCACTACCCATTCCTGTTGGGTACATTTTATCCACTCAATATGCTTGTTATCTAAGAAAGTTTCTGGAATCAAATATATGTGAGTATAATTCCAGGATTGTTGCTTCCAAAAGAAACAAAAGTTAAGCCATGCTTATGTGAAGAATGTGTTTTCTTCATATAAGGCCAGATGAGACAACTAAGAAAAGAACAATGATGATTGTTAAATGAAGAGGACTTGTATCTCAGGTAACTTGTAAGTGAATCAACTGCAGCTTTCCACCGAAGAAGGCGTGATGTGAACTTGAGCTCCCACTTTCCTTCTTAATTCTCAGGATTCATTTCCTTCAGCATTGCCTAGTACATGGAGGCGAGATCCTCCATTAGCATCTAGTAGAACAACACATTTTCAAGACATATAAATAGGGAATGAGGGGAAGGGTGGACTTCTTGGGGAATAAGTATGAGATTACACTGGAGGGGATTCTGGGAGGATATGGAAAATTAAGAAAGAGACAGGTCAGGAGAAGAACATCCGTGAAGGCCTCCTGAGTTCTGTATAGTTCTTTATCTTGGTCTGGTACAAGGAAAGAAGTAAGGTGAGGGCCCCAGTATCGCTCTTTGAGATCTTCTTGAGCTTTCTGTGAGAAGACATGAATGTTCAGGTAGATGGTTTGGGGAATATTGGAAATGCAGTGGGCTCTAGGCAGGGAGAGAAGTCTGCTTCTCATCATCTTGTGGATTTCTCCACCATATTGGGGCTGGGAGCTCTCTTCCCATGGATCACCAACCATGTCACCTCAGAGCTGCAGCCATTTTGGACAGGCCTGAAGATCAGTGGTGACTGAGACAATTCCCTCAACTTAGGAGACATTTATTCTAAGAAGGCTTCCTCCCATCATAGATCAACAAGGAAAACCCCTGTGAGGAAGAACTATATGCCATGCCGACCACTCCAGTATGGAGTTTCCATACTGTATCCTTCATATTCAGGCCGTGTTCTCCTCTCACTACTCTTCCCCTGCCCCTGCCCCATTTCACAGCTAATTTGTTATTAGGGGATGCCCAATCATGTAATAGCCAAAGTAAATCTAATATATATAGTTCATCTCTAAATGGAATATGAGTACTTTTTTTGTACACATCTGTGTTAGTGAAAATCAGCTCAGGTGGATAATTAAGTGTCTTTAAATCTCAAAATATGAAAATGAGGTGTCTTTCTTGGTCTTTTGTTTCTATGTGGTTCTGCCAAAATTTGCTATAAAATCAGAGGTAACTCTAAGCAACTATCTCTTTTCCAGGGGCCCCTGGGCTCCACTGGAGTCATTAGCTGGCCTTCATGGCTCATCCAAGGGTTCCTTTCTCTCCTAGAGGACAAGACAGGTCAAGCTGGTTTTTTCCAACTTTTTGAAAGCATTCCCAGATAGGACTGAAGGTCCCTGCCAGGTGGTTGGAAGAGGACGAATTTCTAGGGAGGAGTTCATGTTGGGTCTAGTTTCCATCACTAATTAAAATCTGTAGGTAATGAGTTACTAATTTGTTGGTTCCTTTTATGATGCTATTGTCTTTGGAGGACTTGGGGGAGAAGAAGTCTATGCTATGATTGCTCTTGTTGGATTGGGGTGTAGGGAGCTGCTAGTGGTCTTTAGCATGCTCTGTCCTTGATCGCACATCTCTGATTTGAGTTCTGGAAAGAGAGTTCAGAAGGGCCTGATGTTCTGAGTCCCTAACTCTGCACACCCAAGCCAAACTGAACAAGCTTCTCGGACATGTAAGCAGAGGAGCATCGCTGCCCATTGGGCAACACATCTCTACCCAGAGGGACTCCTCATTCATTACCATCCACCCATTTGCCAGTCAGCTTTGCAGGAAGTGGAGTCAGATGGGAGGAAAATGCTGACTCTTATTTTATTTTATTTTTTTTATAAGAGGCTCAGGTGGAACGTGTGAGCCCTGGACTTGGTGTCAGAAGACTTGGGTCTGAATCTGGGCACTGTCCTGTGAGTCTGGGAAAGTCATCTTATTTTCCAAAACTTCACTTCTTTATCTGTAGGATCAGAGCAGTGATGCCTCCTATTGTCTACTTGAGAGGGTTCCATGGAGGAAAAGGTATTAATATTATTTGTGATAGGACAATAGAGGATGCAAAGGGTCAGACACAGTAGGGGTGTGATAGCTGCCCCAGGAACAAGACACCGGAGCATGTTCTGACTTATACACTTAATCCGAATGAAAGGCACCCCCAACTCACTCCCTGTGTTATCTGCGCTCATCTGAAGCCACCTCCTGAGAACTTTTGCTGAAATGTTGAGTGTTAATTGTTGACATAACACAATCATACTTGATTTAACACGTCTTCAGCTACCTGCTGTCCCGAGACAGACTTGTCCACTGCGTGAACAATCTCCCAGTGACGTTTGGGTGACTTTCTCTGGATGTGAACATTCTAGAACTGATGGGTCTCATTTCTGAAAATTCTTGGCAGTAGAAGCTTCAACATCCAGTGTCACAGCATGAACCTGTGCTGTGCATGACACCTCCCAGGGCAAGCCTTCCAGAAGCTCGTGGGCCCAGCAGCGGCAGTTGCGGAGATGGAGGCAGATCTCAACAGGCTGGCGAGCGGGCAGGACTAGCAACAGCTACGGGGAAGGACCTCAGGGCGGGTGCCAAGTTTCAGCCAAGAGGGAACATCTCTCCTGGAGTTTATAACCCTGCGAAGGAGGGAGTCAGTCATGAAAAGCTGCACCACGCCCTTCATACCACAACATTACTCACGGACACCTTGCTGTTAATTAACAGCGGTAAATCCCACAGCTATTTCGTTTTGCTTACCACCTTCAGGCAGCAAACTCGGAGACTCTGGCAGTCGGATGGAGGGGGGAATCGAGCCTCACAAAGAGGCAGAGATTTTGCCGAAATGGGAGGCCTCTGTTCCAGTCAGCGTCCTTTCTGGGGGAAACGCGGAATCCTGGTTTGGCTTTTCACGCGCTCACACCGAAGCTAGGGTCTACGGCCCTGACTTCTCTGGAAAGTTCAAGTTGGAACCTGCTGATTTTTGAACACTCCAGCAAGTGCTTATTTGATAGAAACAAGTCTCCAATTGCCTGTCAGCCTCCCTGCTTCCAGAGAGTGCTCCTGCGTGGTGGGGCGGTTCTCACCCAGTGTTGACATGTGGCCTTTCCCACTGCCCACTGCTTGGAAGGTCTGACTCAGGGAGCCTTCTCCAACTCCCTCCAACAACTCACGTTTCCCTGTCGAGACACGTCCCCATCGGATGTTCAAATCTGATAGGGCATGTAGGAGTCTTTTTTACATTTTATTCCCCCAAACCCATGTATTGAGGGTTTCTTCATGCCTGGAAGAGATGAGGATGCAGGGGACTGGGACTGGATCTGGCCTTCAGGGACTCACGGCCACGCCGGGGAGGTAGAGGGGCAAGTTCAGACGTGCTATGAAATCCTACTTGCAGTGATGGAGGAGATTGAGGGTGCCCGGGTCACCCCTGGGGAGAGCCGTCATGTGGGGAAGTGAGAGGTGAGGTAAAAATGAAATCTTGAAGGCTGCAGAGGAATTGTCTAGAGACAGAAGTTTTGGCACTCTAAGGAGAGGACTTCAAGTGCAACGATCTCATGCTGGAGGAGAATAAGAGAGCAAAGCACATCCCATCCCCTGAGAACAAAGAAACATCAGTTGTTCTCCTGGGCAGGACTTTTCCCAGGAACCCATCTGTGTGCTGAGCCTGGCTCCCCTGTAGAGTGAGTACGCGGTTTGCTCTGCATGCGTTTTCTGCATGTGGCAGCAGGCCAGGCATCCTTAAAACAGTCTTGTCTCACATGCAGCGTTCCTGAGCTTCTTTTAGGTTTTGTTCTTCCTTCTCCTCATCTCTAAGTCTGGGTTTCAGTGTTCACTCAGCCCTAATAATCTCCATTCATTCCGAGGCACTGGCCTTGAAGGGAATGAGTTCAAATCCTTATCTTTCAAACCTCGCCCCAATTCCTTCTCTTTTGGTTCATAAATGGGAGTGGGGCTGCAGGAGGGTCATGTGTGAAGCTGTGTTGTCTTCAGCTCACAAGCCGTTTCCCCTCAACAGTCATCCCTCAGGGGACAATTGTCTAGGCCCTTCTAGTGGCCTGTGCTTCTATTCCGTGTGTCTCCAATTATGCCCTTGACCTCATGTCTCACCTCCACGCTCCATGAGCACTGCACGTGCCCCTGCTGAGGTCACCACGTGACAGGTGTCCCAGACACAAGCCCCCCGGGACTCCAGATTTCCCTGGAGTCTGTCTGATTCTTTCCATCACTCATTCATTCCTTCACATGCCAGGGAGCTCCAAAGTGCGAGGTTCTGGGCTTTCCACGAGGACAACACGGATGGTCCTGCCTCTGTGGGTCTTAACACCCACAGGTCCTGGATTTCCAGCCATCTTCTCATGGGCTCAGATTTGGGGATCTGGCACCCTAGCACCCAGCCACCTTCCAAGAAGAGCGCTACACACACTGGAAGACGACATGTGCCTTTGGGGGAGAAGCCACCCGGGACCTAGAGCAGGTGTGCATGCGGGCCAGCGTCAAGGCAGCCTCTGAACTGGCCCATGTTCTGACCTCTTCATCCTTTGACCTTGACATTGCAGACATGTAAGTTGCAATCGCTGTATTGGGAAGAGGTGCATGAAAGGAATAGCCTTCTGATTGACCCTGTCAGAGGACGGGCCTTCTATGTGAAACTCTCTGCCACTAACATGGTCCCTCAATGTCTCAGAGCACTTCCCTCCAGCCTCTTCTTGGGCAGGGCTTTCTTTCTGGTTCCCTCACTGCCAGATCTCAGGAGAGTGCCTAGAGCATACTGAGCGCTCAGAACATTTTTACGGGATGAGTGGTTGAATGTTCATTCTGACCCAGACACAACCACCCAGCTGCCAACACCTGGTGAAAGGGAGGGCGAGGTGCTTGTTCTCCTGGGGCTTAATAACAGCCTGCAGGGACTGTTGTCTTTTATATGCCTGCTTAGCTCATTGTGAAGGCCCAATAAATATTAATTGATGGGCAAGAAGCTCTGGGGTTTGGCTCCAGTCGGATCCCAGTGCTGGTTTTGAGGACGTTTATAAAAGCAGGGGGAAGTGGGGTGCTGGGCTGTGAATCTGGAAACTCTCAGGACCCAAAGTCTGGGAGACGTGGGTGCGGACCGAAGGGAAGCGCCTAATTACATTCATGGGTCTTATAATTATGCTTTCAGGTTCTCACTGAGGGTGGGTTTTAAAGGAACTGTGAGCAATTCTAATTTTGAAACACTTTGTTTTCTTTGCCCTTTATTCATCAGCCTCGATCTCTTCCCAGAGCCTTCCAGGGAAAATGACCTGAAGACCAGCTGATGTTATGTGACTTACTTGAGTTTTCCCAATGGACTCGGCATCTACTGATGACCAAGTGGAGACCTGGAGAGGCCGTCTGTCCTGTCTTGGTCATGGTTTAACCACAAGGCCCAAATACCCATGTCCTTCTGTCTCTTCAAGCACCTCTCACAATAGGACCCCACCAAGCACTAAAATAGTGGTTCTCACAGTCATGTCCCCTGACCAGCAGCCTCAGCCATACCTGGGAACTTGCTAGAAAGGCACGTTCTCAGGTCCCACCCCAGAACTCCCAGAAACTCTAGGGTGGAGCCCAGCCATGTATATTTTAACAAGCCCTCCAGGGGACTTGGGTGCATGGTAGCATTTGGAAATCGCATCTCCAGGTTCTAGAGTCTAGGACAGCGATTCCCAGGCACGGGAGATGACAGTAAAACGATCAGCTGCTGAGCTGCCGTCTCATATCTGGTAGGTGACGAGCTCCAAGAGTGTGGCCCCAGCCAACATCACTGTCCACTTCTTCCAGGCCCCAGTGGAGTCTAATGATGAAGATCATGGCTGATAGCCAACATGCCAGAGCAATGCGTTTGCACTGGGCCCATGTCGGGGCTGTGCCCAAGAGCCAAGCAGAGGCGGCAGTGGTGTGACAAAGGTGTGGGACTCACAGGTCCTGCCCAAGACCCTAAGTATTTCCTGCACATGGACCAGGCTCCCTCAGTGACTCATGGCAACCAGGGATGCTGAAGATGCAGAGCCATGGCTCAGGGACCAGGGGGTGTCATGCCATGGTCTCACGAGCAACTGAAATAATTCTTGTGATGTCTCAATTTGGGGAAAGAAGACTATGTGAATCTATAATTCCATGAGCGGGGAAGACTGGCAGAGAGAGAGAGAGAGAGAGAGAGAGAGAGAGAGAGAGAGACAAGAGGCCATCAATAGGTCAGTGTCTGCTGATGTGGTGGCACGCATGGACTTCTGCTGGCCGGCCTCATTGGCAGCCCAGTGGCTCTCCATCTCTGCTGTGTAGTAGATGCCCCTCAACAGCTAATAGAGAGGACTTAAAAAAAAACAAACCAAGAGTGAACTGACAAAGACTGAGTCCCAGGTCCACGGAGGGAGGAGAGGGCCTGGGTCTTTGCTTTTTCACCAGTTTTCTTAGGGACTCTGGTATCTACCAAATTTGAAGAACGATGATTGTAGGCTAGGAGCTGGCACACTTTTATGTACAGAACCAGAGGGTGTTTTAGGTTTTGCAGACTGGGTGGTCTCTTTCGCAGCTGCTCAACTTTGCCGTGATTGCAAGAAGGCTCCATGAAAAGCTGCGTGAATGAATGAGCGTAGCTCTTACCAACACAGCTTAGAACCCCAGGTTTCATCGGGTCCTTGGGTCCTCCTTGGCCACCCTCTGCTCTAGGCAGTAGATCTGGGCCCTGACTGCACAGTAGAATCACTGGGAGAGTTTAACTGTTTAAGACTTGATGTCTGCATCCTACTTCCAAGAACTCAGCTTCACTTCTTCTGAGGTCACCCTGAGCTTGCTGTTTCTTTTGTAAACTCCCCACCCCTCTCCGATTCCAATATGCAGACACATTTGAGAACCAGTGCCGTCAGTATTCATTTAATAAGTAACTGCTTACCCACCGAATGCTTAGAACGTTAAACTGTGAGTCTGATCGGATTACCCACCACACGACATTCCCAGGGCTTCCCATATGGAAGCACTGTCCTTGCAATGTCTTGCAATGTCCTTCAAGGTCTGGCCCCTGGCTCTGCCTTTGACCTCACCCACCGATTCTCTGCTCTGTCCCACGGGCCTCCCTCCTGGGCCCAGAGCATTCCGAATACTCTCCTCAGGTCTGGTCTTCGCCGTCAGCCCTCTCTTCCTGCCTGCCTCTCTCCTAGCCTCTCTCCCTGCTGGTGACAACCGCTGTGGTAGGAACCATAACTGTCCCCACACTTAGCCTGAAACAGACACAAATACCTACTGTGCTCAGGATATGCTTGCTTTGCAGGCTTTGGCGGGAAGACTCAGCTCTCATCTGCAAGAAATCAGCTGGGGTGACTTCCCGGGAAAGCATGTGAGGACCTTGTCTCTGGTGCTGCTGGTGCCCCTGCTGGCACCAACTTCAGCTCTCCTTTGGTGTGACATGCATAAGTCAGGATGCAACCAGCAATGCATCAAAAGTAGCGGGTTCTAAGGCCTGTGGAAAGGCGGGCCTTCGTCATCACGTTCCCTTCAGAGGCTGCTGAGGGCCTTTGGGCTCACGGTGTGGTCTGCACCTTAAAGTGGCCACAAGGCTTGTTCTCGAGGCTGCTGGAGGGTGGCTTTGCAGGCGTGGAGGACAGGGAGACGCAGGGAGCATTTGACCCTTGCACAGTCAGGGTGGGACTGATGAAGGTCTGAAATCACAGCAGCGGGAAGGGACAACACAGGGCTCATTCCCGATGGAAGTCAATAGGGCTTGATGGCTCCGCTGTGGAAGAGGAGGGAGACCTGCCTCCAGGTCTGATGTGCAGGCGCAGGTGTTAATGGTACCGGACACATGGGAGAAGAGTCCAGCTGGGAACCCTGGGAGGGAGAAAACGAAGTCCATTCCGGCCATGCTGAGTTTCAGGGACTTGTGTGACTGATGCCCATGAAAATTTTGTGGTAGCCAGTTTAGGAGGGACACACGTCTCAGGCCGGAGAGAGTTTATTTATGAGACACACATCTGTGCTCCGTCACATGAGATGTTAGTCGGGGGGCTGCTAAGGGACCCCAGGGGACAAGGACTTTTAGATGGCATCACGTGGGCAGAGGACCACGCTGGAGAGTTTGCGAGGAAGGAGGGAGTCAGGAGGTGGCAGTGTCAGAGACGGAGGCATCAAGAAACTTCGAACGGAACGGCCAGGTCAGAGCTGTCAACCGTAAAGCATAAAGAGGCACATTTGGCTTTAGATGGACCAGGGCACTCACGGCCTTGGAGGGGCTGTTTCTCAGGGGTCCTGGGGGACGAGAGCCTTCCATGGGCTGGGCATGGAATGTTCTTCCCTAAGCCCTCCAGGCCTGCTTCTCACCCTTCAGGCTTCCATCCAGAGAGCACCAAATGCTTCCCAGACCCTGGGCAAGGATCAGGTGCTTCCAGAGGGTTTTGTTAAAAGAAACCCACCTTTAAAACATGGACTTTGCAGGCACACTCTGGTGGCCTAGCAGATGAGGCCACCAAACAGTCCATCCCAAGGACCCAGGTTCAAGACCTGAGGCCTGGAGAGAACAACCAAGATGGACAACAAAATAAAATACATAAAATGCTTCTCCTGCCTCTCTTCTCCTATCTGCCTGCTTCCTCGCTGTCATTCCTGCCCGCACCTTTCCTTCAAAAATAAATACATACATAAAATGAAAAGTGGACTTTGCTTCCCCAACATCGCTGTCACGTCTCGGGCTGGAGCGACAGTTCAGTGGCTGCAGAACTCAGAGCACTGGGAGAATCCACAGAAGGTGCAGTGTGGGGAGAGCTGGAAAATCAGAGTCCAGCAGGCAGCTTTGCCTCTGAGTCTCCTCGCTCTGAAATGATCCGCGGGGCAAGGCCGTCTTTGAGGATCGGGCCGGCTCCAAAAGGCTGGGATGAGCCGCCGTGTTTAAATCACCCCGTGGGCAGCAGCCTGGGCTGAGTGCTGCCTGCCCGCCTTCCATGCATCTCCCTGCTCACAGGGAAGAAGGCGCCCAGCTCCTCCTTTTAGAGACGAGAAATGATATTGAAAGAAGAGAGACCACTGCCTCCAGATGACCCAGCGGATACACTTCCCACAAACGTGTTTCCTGACACCTGCCTTGGTCGGCAGCTTTGCACATGGCTTCCAATGACTCCAGCCACCTGGCAGGTGCACGCTTTCCATCCTCTTCCCTGGAGGGGGCACTGGACCCAGAGACTGACCTGTGAAAGCAGAATGCAGCCAAAGTAGGGTGTCATGGATGATGGAGAAGCAAACCGCAGCCTATCCACCCAGCGGGATGTTATTCAGTCTTGAGAAGGCATGAAGTTCTGACATGTGCTGTGACATCGAGGAACCTCGAGGGCGTTCTGCTAAAGGCAATCAGTCTATCACAAAAAGACAAATTCTGTGTGATTCCACTTTCAGGGGGGCAGCTAGAGGTGTCGGGGTCTCCGAGACAGGATGCAGAATGGTGGTTGCCAGGTGGGCAGGGGCGATCTTGCTTGGTGGCCGGGGAGTTTCCGTGGGGGAGGTGACAACACTCTTGAGGTGACAGGGGTGCCGACACTGCATGCTGAGACTGACGAAAGTGGGCAAGATTCTATTAGGTCTGTTTTACTATGACAAAAAAAATGGGGGGATTTTGCATTCAAGATTAGGGTTAGAAAGTCTGACTTCCCTCTAGGTTGCTCCTCTCTCATTCTCACTACAATGATCAGGGTTCTCCAGAAAAACAGAACCAATAGAATATGTGTGAGTATGTGTGTATGTAGATATGCACACACATATCTATATCTATATCTATATCTATATCTATATCTATATCTATATCTATATCTATATCTATATCTATATCTATATCTATATCTATATCTATATCTATATATGTATATGGGGGGAGAGAGAGAGGGAGAAGGAGAGAGAGAGAGGGAGAGAGATTTTTAATTGGTTCGTGGACTGTGGACGCCTGGCATGTCCAAAATCTAATGAGGACTCGGAAGAGATGCAGTCGTGTCCCAAGGCCCTTCTGATGGTCGAATTCCTTCCTTCTTGGGGAAAGTCAGTTGTTTCCTCACTAAAGACTTGCAATCTGTTGCATTCAAAGTCTGTCCATTTCAATGTTAATCTCATCCAAGAAACACCTTCACAGAAACATCCAGAATCCTGTCTGATCACATCCTTGGGGACTGCGGCACACTCGGGTTGACACACACACTAAGCATCAAACACTAGGGGACCAAGGTCCAGGCTGGAAGCCCTGCTGAGGCGAGTCCCCCCAGTCAGGACAGGACGGCTTCCAGCTAACAGCCGGTGACCTCCCGCGCCCTCGGTCCAAGGTGAGGGAGCTGGGAGCAGATGCCCCTGGCCCAGCCAGCCTCTGGAGACAGTGGCAGAGCCACCTGGCTAAACCGAACCCGGATTTCTGCCCCACAGAAACGGTGAGACAATTCACATTTGCTGCTTTACGCTGCTATGTTCTCGGGTCGTTTGTTGCATAAGGGCAGCCAGCTCATGCATCTGTAGCTCTGCTTGAACTGAGACTTCCCGCTCCTGTTTCATCTTCAGTATGAATCTGTGACCTGGGTGCCCCGCCCACATGCAAGTACCTCCAGCAGTTTTAACCCAGTTCTTCGTCGGGGAGCGGCCAGTCCAGATGGCGGAACCCGGTGCTTCCCAGTCGTGGGTCTGCAGTTAGACCGCCTCACCCCCGTGGCTTGACGGTCCCCGTGTCAAAAGCATGACCTTCTTTCACTCACGGCCCTGCAGCCAGAGGGATAAGATCAAATTCCACATTGAAACAGAGCCTTCTTGCATCTGGGGAGGAATCCACTCTGCGGGCCCTCTCGGCGGGCAGTCCATCCATGTTAATAAATGTCTCACCTACCAGACAGCTTCAATAAGGTGAACTGCCAAGGGGAGGTCATGCTTGTCACTTTAGTTTTACAGAGACATGGAGCGCCCGTCCGAGGAGGCTCTGGGATTGAGCTGCTGTCCTGAAGGAAAGACAGACTGACAGCTTCTTTCCAAAGCCCTGGCCCTCCCTTCCCAGACACGCGCTTCTTCTGTTTCCACTCTCGAGGTCTCTAGTCTGTGCCCTGTGCGTGCGTGCGTGCGTGCGTGTGTGCGTGTGCACGCATGCCACACCAGTGTGCGGTCAGGAATAGTATACTGGCGTTGCGTGCTTCTACTTTCAGAAATGCTGCCTTGTCAGCTATCTCATCAGTTGTCCCAACAGGTAAAGACTGCAGGGGTCATTGTCCCATTTCACAGATGGGTATAACTGAGTCCCCGGCGTTAATCTGGACCTCAGGTTGTACTGCGCCTGCAGGACTCCTTTTACCCACCTTGGATTCATGACCATTCTGTTGGGCACGGTATTCTTTGCACCCTAGGGCTCAGGGCTTCCCTAGAGTTGCTCGGGACTCAGATCTCCGAGAAAGGAAGGGGCAGAAGGGTACGAACTGGGCATTCCTGGATGCACCCAGAGAGGGAAATGGAAAGAAAGGCAGAATTTGACAAGCTTTTGCACCAGCCCTTCCTTTGACAAATGAAGAGACAGGTGTGAATGGAAAGTGGGTGCCCCGTTCGGAGAAGGTGGGCTCCACTCTCAGCCCCTGACGCTGGCACTCAAATCAGCCAAGGTTCTGGTGGGCAGTCGCCAGGGGCTTGTGCTTGTCTGGAGTCTGGCCCTGCCCTCTCCCCTTCGCGCTCCTGCCCCTCTCACCTGCCTTGTCAGGTCTCTCCTCTCCAGGGGGCCCCCGCACCTCTTTTCACTTTGTCAGGACATGAGTCATGGCCTCTCTCCTTCAAAGAGCAAACAAGATGGATGACAGCAGAAAAAGGCCGGCGAAGCTCTCTCTAGGCGGGCGCCTCCGCCACGGCCCTGTCTGTCGCCGTGAATTTATGAAGCGGTCACATCTCCCGTCTAGATATAGCCCGGCAGCGACGTGTCCGCCCTCGTCACGGTGCCTCCCTGTAGCCCAACTGACACAGCCTTTCTCAAGGTGTGCGGGCGGGACCCCCGTGCCAGCCGAGCTGCGTCCCCACGAAGACACACGGAGACAACCACTGAGACGTTCTCCGTCTCCCGGCCCAGACTGCATGCTGAGTGCCCTTCTCTGAGTTACAGAGAAATCTTCCTGTTTGCTTTTGATCACAGGTCAAATCCTGCTCTGAGAAAATATATTTCTCACCATGAAAATCCCTGCATATATCCCAAACATTACCTGGGATATACTTGTACTTAAAAAAAAAATAAAGGCATCCTTGTCCTTGTGACCGAATCTGACAGCCTTACCTGCAGAGCCTCTGCTCGTTGCTCTCCGGTCTTTGTTCTAAGCATGAGTTAAGAGGACTTTAGGACCTGCAACCCAGGGCCTGTTCTGTCTGCTCCAGGAGACCTGCAGGGTCAAGGCTGATGGCAGGGACTTGAGGAGGCCAAAGAGAAAAGATGTGGAGAGCGGTCATTTAAACTGGGCACGGTGCTGCTCCTGAGGGTGTTTGTCAGCACCCAGAGGTCCTTCCAAGTCCCACAGGCGGTGGAGGATGCTCTTGGCGTCCTGTAAAAACTTGAGATGCTTCTGAGCATCCTGAGATGCAGAGACACACACAATCACACACACAACCACATGTGCAGTTATGTACACTGACACACACAAACACAGCACGCGAAACCACTGACTTGTACATACAACTCATACACACCTCCAACCACATACATAAACACACAGTCACACGGACATACACATGTGAATTATTTAGTTCCGAGAGTCAATAACGCTGCAGTGGACAAACCCTAGAGTAAAGGAAGAAAATGGATTCTGAAAGAAAGGACTTAAGGCTCCAATACCCACCCTCAGCCTAAAAGTGCCCTGAGGACCCCCTGCACTGGCTTTCACCACTGGACAGGCCTCACACCTGCAAAGACACCCCCTCCTCCAGGCAGATCCCCTGGCTGCCAGCCCTGCCCTACGTTCATTTCCACCCTCTTTCAGGCCTTTAACAATGTGGAGGATGGGCCATGTCACCTGGTAGCCTGGCCCTCTTCTCCAGTTTTCCACCCTTCTCTGCCACCACCCCTTCCCTGGTGGGCGTGCTTGAGACCCAGCAATGACTACGGGACACCTTTCCACGTGCCAAGATACATTCTTTCTTCCCAGCGGAGACTGAGGGAGCAAAGTGAATTTGCTGTTAATGGGAAATTCCAAAGCCCTGCTATCAAAGTCCTGAATTTGAAAGACCCCAATATCAGGGGCTGCCCCTCCACCCCAAGCCCCTTCGCCCCTGCCCTCCCCCAGCTCAGAGCCCCGAGGCAGGAGACCAGGTTCTTACCACACAGATTGGGTGGAATGTTACACCATCAGCAAACGCAGGACCTCCTTCTCAGTAACTTTCTAGCTGAGGAAGTTTTCAGGTCCACTCTCCCATCTTCCTGTTTCTCCCTGTGTGAGCAAGAACCAAGCCCCCAGTCCGCAGTCTGCTGGCTCACGGAGGATGGAGAGACTGCGATCCCTCCCAGGGGCATCCTGAGGTCCTGTGTGGTATGGGTCACACCCCGCCCTCTGTTTAGAATGTCAAAACAAACAGACAAAACCCCCAACAACCTGTCCCCCAAAGAAGCAAACAAAAACAAACCAAATCAAAGGCAGAAATAAGCAACAAAATAAAGCAGAGGCAGGGGTCAGGGAGGAGGAACGACGTGGCTTCTTAAGTAAAATCATACGACAGGTAACTTTCAACTTGTTTTCTGAATTAGAAGAGTTCAAAGCAAGTGCATGTCTTTTGAATTTAATTTTGTTACCCACTGCCTCCTATGTCTTTACCTGTCATGCTTTCCTTTCTGTGACTTGTGGCTTTCCCTCCACCAAGCAGGGGTGTGAGCCAGCGGTGCCTGAGACTCTCCTCGCCGCCCTCACCCCTCCCTCTCTGTACGCCCCTCACTTTGGCTCCCCCGCCCCACTCCGCCCGCCAGAAGATTTATAGAGCTGAGTGGCTTGAGAACAAATGAGCAGACATCAGGCTGATGTGTTCTGCATACTAATGACAAGATGCTGCTTCTGTACCTAGGGGCAAAGCCAGGTCAGGCCAGTTTAACCATAAACTTTATTTATGGGCTTATAACTTTGCAGCTGCAGTACCTCCGCTCAACCCTGGCATGAGGTCTGTCTCTCTCTAGAGATGTGTACATACTTCTGAAAGCAAGTCCGAGGGGGAAGGGAGAGAGAGGACCGGTAGCTCTTTCTGAAGCCAAAGGGAGAAGCTGGTCCAAGAGGGAAACAGCAGACACAGTAACGAGACAGACGAGAATAATAATTCTTCCTCCCCAGAGCTGCAGGCGGCATCTACTCCATCCGTCCCTTCCGAGTGCTCCGCTCATGGGTGTTTGGAGCCTCTCGTCTTCACTCCAGCAGGCATCGTTCGCTTTAGCGTGCTTCCTAACCCTTCCTCTCTGGAGAAGACCGTCTAAGTGGGGCCCTCTTTCATGCCCCGGCAGGTGGGTCCTCTCCAGCCCAGACCCTGTGAAAGCTCAGCGCTCGGAGACTGCTCCCTGTCCCTGTCCCTCCCACAGTCCTCACCAGGCCCTCCTGCATTCTGATTCTGTGTTAGAACCATATTGGCCCAAGCTGATGGCCAGGATCACAGGTTCAATGTCCACTGAAATGGATTGATGGTGCTTGGTCTTTTAGGGAGTCGAAGGAAAAGTTCCCCGATTTCTTGGAGGTTCTTCAGAGGCTGGACAAATGAACAAATTAGTATTAGGCATGATTAGTAAGAGAAAACTGAGATTTACTAATAAGCTACACACACACACACACACACACATGCACACACACACAAGCACACTTATACCCTCAGCTGAGGCATGGAGAGCTCAGAGGAGTGAGAAAGGGGGGGTCTCCATGTGGCAAGGAGGAATGACTCATGCCTACTCTTCCTCTAAAAGTATGGATAAATAACTCCCCTTTCTACGTTCTTCTAGAGAATAGGGGCAAGAGACCATTTCTTGATAGGAGAAGGGTGGAGGCCCAGGAGGTGGATGCTTCTTTGATGAAGGGAAGGGTTAAAGGCTTAGAAGAATTGGAGCTTCTCCTTTGCCTCTGGGGCTGACCCCACAGTCCCTGGCTATACATGTCAGCAGGGGTCACGTACAGGAGAACAAGTCTGAAACAACTTAGGGTGTCATGTTGCCCCCCTCAGCCTCGGTGGCATGGGCTAAGGGCAAGGATAAAGATGGTGTAGATGGCAGGTGTCTTGGTCACCAAGGCCCAGGCTTGCGTCAGGGGTACCGCGGTGAACAAGAAACGTGAACCCTGGGAGATCAGCAGATGTAGGCAAGTTCGTTTCCACGGCTGAGAGCACGTTTCGGAGTGCGTTCCGGTCCACTTCTGGTTCCTGGCTCATTCTCTGTAAAGCGGGTCAGTCTTTGAGTTATGAGATGAGCAGATTGAGTGCTTGGCGTATTGTCCGCCTTCGCATCCTGGCCGAGTGGTCATCATCCCTGTCGGGTCACTGGATGTTGAATCCATTTGACCTGGCTGGGTTCCAGCCTGTCCTTCAGAAGAAGACCCACGACGCTGGTGGGTGGGGGCTTGCCTGCACTTACTGCTGAAGGAAAACAGTGTGAGATTAGGGCGTCTCCCTCCCGTTTCCATCTCACTCCCTTGTCGACCTGCCAGGAGAGGCAGGTCTCCTTCAGGCGGGAGACACTGGATGGCCCCGGGGGTGTGGAGGATGAGCACTGGGTGGCTGGATGGGTGTGCTTGGGGATGGCGAGCGGCAGTGGGTTGGGGCTACAGAGCCTGGGGTTTGAGCAGATGGACTGACCTGAGCTGAGATCCACGAAGGATGTCTGACCTTGGAAGGTGTCAGCTGAGCTGCGGGCCCGCCTTTCTGTAGGAAACAAGGTGACAAGACGGGGGTGACAGATGCTCCCCAAAGGACAGGAGCCTGTGTCAGCTTTGTCCTTGGAATGGGAATCATGTCATCTCATCAGACAGAAGGAGGGAATTATCCAGCCATGCAGAAGAAAAGGGGACTCTCCTGCTGACGTCTTCAGTCTCTGGGGAAATGCAGGTCTGTCATCGACAGAGACAACATTAGAGTTCACGAGATTTGGGAGAAAATTGGTGAAGGAACTGTGCTGATGGACAGGCCCTGACTTACGTGCTGTGTGACCTTGACAAATCCTGTTAGAAAATATCTGAGCCTCCATACCCACATCCTTGACATGCGTACAGTAGTAATTCCTGCTCATTCCCCTTGCCGTCTCGGGAAGTTTACATGTGAGGCCTCTGTAAATGACAAAGAGTTAGAAAAAGTGCTGTGCTTTCTTTAGATGACCCCTTGGGCAGCGAACATGAGACCCTGATGAGGATTACTTGCATAAATGAATGTCTACACACCTTTAAAGAGTTTGAAGACTACCCAATCTTCTTCATCTCAGTCAATGCCTGCATCCGCGAACCTATGTAGTAAGTAACTCTGTAGGACCTGTGTAGTAACTATCACTTGCCTACCTGATTTTAATGAGAGTATTGAGTTTCCTTGTGGGTGTGGGATCCAGGAGATCACACATTTCCTACAGGAAGGAGACAGACTCTCTCTCTCTGCTGTGGGGCTGGGTTCTCAGCTGGAACTTACCCCATTGGCTGACCAATCAATTGATCAGCAGACCGGGAGTAGGGATGTACTTTCACAGACATGGAAGTATGTTTGCCAGGTCCTTTATATGCATGGTAGGCCTGTGGGGTCCTTTTGAGCTGGCTTCTAAAGATGTCAAAGGAATGAAAGGCAAAGACTGAATGTGGCTGAGAGGTATGCCATGATGTGGACCCAGAATTTTCTACCCCATCCTGGTCAGCTTGGGCTCTGCTACCTCAAAGTGAGTGGGGAGCAGCCTAGACAGAAAACTTCCAGTGCCTATAAAAATGAACTCTTGCAGAAAACTTAAGAACAGCACTCCAGGACTATGGACTTGGGCACCTATTCTTCACTAGAATGTTTGTAGTATGAGCCATCAAAGAAAAAAGAACAAACGGATAACTCAGATTTTGTTAAAATTGAAATTTCATGCTATGCAAAGACGCTGTTAAGAGAAGGAAAAGGATGAGCTACAGACTGGGAGAAAATATTTGCAAAACATAAAGGACTTGTATCAAAAAACACTCAAAGAATTCGTAAAACACAGTCATAGGAAAACAAGTCCATTAAAAAAGTGAGCAAAGGAGAGGAATAGAACCACATCAAAGAACATATCTAGATAAGAATTAAGCTTATAGATATTCATATCATATGTCTTAAGGAATTGCAAATTAAAATGATAAAACCCTACTATTACCTATGGAAATGACTAAAATCCCAAATCAGCACTGTCACCTTTTTGTCAAGGATAAGGAACATCAGGGACACCCATTCATTGTAGGTGGGAATGTGCAATGATACAGCCTCTTTGGAAGATACTTTGGCAAAAAATTTTAAAATAAAACTAAATATAAACTTACCCTGCAATTCAACAATCACACTCTTAGGTATTTACCCAGATGGTTCGAAAATGGATGGCCACATAAAAATCTGTCTGTGAATAGCAGAATCATTTTTATCATATTTGCTTCAAACTGGAAACAACCAAGATGTCCTTCAGTAGATAAATGGATAAATAAACCATAGTTCATCCATGAAATTATTCAGCAACCCAAAGAAATGAACCATCAGGCCAGCAAAAGACATGGATGAATCCTCAACGCGTGTTGTTAAATGAAGCAAGCTAGTCTGAAAGACTATCCAGTGAAAGTTTCCATTCTGGAAAATGCAAAATGTAGAGACAGGAAGCAGATCTGTTCTTGCCTGGAGTTCAGCGAGGAGGAAGAGTTGAATAATGAAGGAAGTTTTTAGGGCAGTGAAATTGCTGTGTAGGATCCTGTAATGGTGAATACAAGATATTAAGCCCTTATTAGAATCATAGAACTTTAATGGATAAGAGTAAGCATTCAATGCATACCAATTTTTTTTAAAAAAATGTGTCAGATTTTGGGGAAATCCAGGACCCAAAAGAGAATAGGACAAAAAAAAAAGTCCCAGTGTTTTACAAATGTAAGGACATCAATGAATGGAGTTAGGGAACAAAGAGCTGACCTAGTTCATGGTGGGAATGAGTGGAGTTTGTAAGACCAAAGGCATACTCGTGAACAATTCTGAAACCATTATGTAAGTATACTGGAATTAGAAAATCAAGTAAGTGGATGGAAGATGATGAGAGGCAGTGCTTTTCATTGTTAGTGTAGATTGCAGATAAGCAAAGACAGGGAAAAATGGTCCATGTGGTAATGAGTTGGAGCTGGAGACATTAGTATGAACTCATGCTTGACTTAAACACAGACATAGATGCTTCTATAAGACAAATGAATAGATATATGTACCTGCGCCAGTTAGTAGGCACACTTACATCTCTTTGACATGCCGGGTGAGAGAAACTAGAAATCATGATTCCCCAGGAGCAGTAAACATACCCAGTGCCCAGACCTTTGTTTGGAAGGCCAAGATATTCTCCAGTGAAAAGAACCAGAGGCCTTTGGAGACATGGCTGACCCTACTGGGCTGCCATGATGGGGACATGGTAAAGGGATACAGGAACTTACTGGAAACTGGTTGTCAAGACAAGCAATTAAGCATTCTTAGCTCTAACCTAAGTATAAAATGACCACCCATGGATTCATAATGATATAAATTAGTGATTAAATAAATACATGGAGGAAAATAGATAAACATCCTGAGCACAAGAATTCCAAATAATTAGCATAGTTTCTCCCCGCTTTGAGTGACCTGTGTGTGAAAGAAATTGCCACTGAAATGACAAAGCTACCTACTGAATGGGCAAAGATGTTCACACAAAATACATCAGATGAGAGTTTTAGTTCCCAAATGTATAAAGAGCTCATAACATCAATAACAACTGAAACAGACACCTACCTACTCAAAAAAAGGGCCAACGAGCTGAATAGACACCTTTCTCGAGAAGACACTCAGAGGGCCTACAGACCCATGAAAAAAATGCTCTATATCACTCATCATCCAAGAAATGCAAATAAAAACTACAATGAGATACCACCTCACACCATGGAGAATGGTCTATATAATAAAAAAGACCAGATTCAATAAGTGTTAGAACAGGAATGGAGAAAAAAGGAATCTTCCTCTACTGTGCGTGGGAATGTAAATTAGTGCAAACTCTTTGGAAAACAGTATGGAGATGTCTCAAAAAAAAGTAATGATGGAGCTCCCATTTGATCCAGCCATTCGCTTCTAGGTGTAGGCCCAGAAAATACAAAATCTCTAGTGAGAAAAAATATCCACACCCCTATGTTCATAGCAGCACAGTTCACCATAACCAAGACAGGGAACAACCTAATGTCTGTCAGCAGTTGAATGGACAAAGAAGTTTTCATCTAGATACTTTATGGAATTCTATATAGCTATTTAAATAGAGAAATTGTGCCTTTGGCAACATGCTGGATGAAATCATGGAGAGGATCATGCTAAGTGAAAAGTCAGAAAGACAATAAATACAGGATGGCTTCCCTCATATGGAACATAGTGAAATGAAACACGCGAACAGATAAATCTCAATAAAATTCTCAGAATGCAAGAGTGCGGCTACACGGGAGTGGAAGGGGTGAGGGATGGAAGGAGCAACAAGATGGGGAGGGACACTAGGACTCTGGTGGCGGGTGTCATGTGAAATACACACAGATTGAGGTGCAATTTCAATATCCTAAGATGCAGACAACAATGTCAACAAGAAATGGTAAAACTGTTAAAAAAAAAAAACCCAGACAAGACTATGCATAGGGACTTTCTTTGAATAGGACAGTATGGTCCATCATGGGGTAATTTCAGAGTAAAGGATCCCAGTAAAACACTCTTGGCCAGAGTAGCATTGATAGTTAGAAGCCTTGCTACTAGTAGGTTCTCTGGATGTGAGGTAATAAGGAAAATACTTCCCATCGATGGTCTTCTTCCTCCAACACCATATTCCAATCCAATGATGAATAAAAATCAGACAAATGCCACATGAGGGACATTCAGTGAAATGCCAGACCCATGTCCCTCAGAACTGTCAAGGTCATTCAAAACAGAGAAAGCAATTTTGAGAAATGATCACAGCCAAAAAGCAAACATGCTGATTTAATAGAACGTGAGATCCTGGAGGGACTCTTGGGACAACAACGACAAAATTACAGAAAACCCAAGGAAATTTGAATGACGAAGGGCCTTTAGTTAACCATTTATCAGTATCTGTTCATTCGTTGTGACCATCGACCACACACCTGCAAGGTGATCATCATCAGGTCACAGGACGTTTCTGAGTGCTAGTCTCAAGGATGGTGAAAATCTCCGATAGCTCTAAAATGCAAAGTTTATTTTAAAAAATGCAGGAATGAGGCTGGATTTGGTCCATGGGCTGCTGTTAGTTGACTCCTGCTTTAGATAAATATTTGCAAACCTGTTTACTCATTGGAATCACCCGAGGAACTTTTTAAGAAATTAGTTTTTTAAAGATAGGTAATTTACATGGTTCAGAAATCAAGATGCTAGAAAAAGTTTCTCTCTGACCCATGTCTCCAAACAGCTGTCACACCTACTACTCCCTTTAGTCACCACTTTATCACTTTGGGTGTCCTCTCCCCATGTTCTACGTGGAAATGAGTGAAATGAAATTCCCATTTCACCCTTTCCCCTTTGTTCTGAACTAGTTCCCTGAGCATACTGCCCTGCCTTTCTCTTTTCCTGTCTTTAGATCCCAGCGATCTTTCAGTACACTACAGATGATCGCCTTCATTTTTTTTTAGCAAATGTGTGGTATTCCAGATCAAAGCTGTACCAGAATTTATAATTTTTTTAAGGAAAGGTGAAGGCAGGAATGAAGGTGAGACAGGAATTGAGAGGAGGAAAAAGGGCTTTATTTATTTTATTAGGTGTTCCTTTTGTCTGTTGACTTCATCCCTGTCTTGAACTTGGGTCCTAGGAATGTATGTGGACTCTGTCCCGTGGCCTTATCCACTAGGCCACCAGGGCACACCATACTGGAATTTACTGAATGAGTTTCTTGTAGATAAATGTTTGGGTTGTCTTCGATCTTTGCTGTTAAAATTATGCTGTAATGAGTGGTCCTTTAGAATAAAATAAACGAAATTATCAGCATATATGTATATCAATGTATATCTATATATATACACACAGATGTACATATACAGATGTAGATATATGTATATACATGTATATGTGCATATATATGTTAGATAAAGTGGTTGCTGGCTTGGGGAAGAGGAAGCTCCATCTTCTCTTCTTCAAGGAGGTCTTTTCCACCTTGTGTCTCTCTATTCCCCTCCCGCCCTGGCCCCAGAAAGTGACTAGAAGATCAGGTTGGAGCTGGCGTCTTGGGGAGAAGCCATGGCCAGTGGGTGGGGCACGTGCCTGAGCCCTCAGGTAGCCGGACATGAAGGGCCCACCCGCTGCTGGACTTCGTGCATCACTGCCCATCCGTGAGTGCCCGGATTAATATTTCCCCAGCCCTTGATGAACTTTCATTTCCTTCCGGCTGCCTCTTTCCCATCAGCTGAACTGTGGCAAGTGATGAGGACATGGATGGACAACCAGAAGCATCTCTTCCCTCATCTTTACTTGATTTTCAAGGAGTTGGCTTGAGTCTAAAGCAGGATCCACCTTGGGTATTGCTTCCTCCTGTGTCATGGGGAAGGAGGAGGCAGCCTACTTAGAAAAGAGAAACAAAGAAATCTCCTTTCCTGATTGAAATGTGCTGAGTGCTTACTCAGGGCAACCTGGCTCCAACAGACGCCATTTTACCCCCTCACTTTACAATGGAAATCTAGGCACGGTGAAGTGAAAAGGGGGCTTAGAGTCACCCCCCACTTAGTTTCAATGCAACTGGATCTTAAAACCAGGCTCCCAAGTCCAGCTCTTTGCTATTCTGTCTTCCTCCAATGGGAGTTGAACATTTTCTCCTGATTTCTACAGCAGGTCTATGGTCTATTCTTGAGGGCATAATTGGCAGAATCCAAAAGACTGGTAGTCTCCCTCTTGGGGAGAAATAAAAGGAGTCATTGTACAAGCTGCTCTTATTCCAAGATTAACTCTCTGGAGGCACAAAGGACTGCTTGCATCTCTAATAAAACCACAGTGTCGTCCACCACTGGTGTCGGATCCACAGTTCTTCATATATTTCTCCCAGAAACACTGAAAAACCGCCTGCCCTAACCCCATAATGGTGTCCTGGGTCCATAAAAGAGTTACCCTCATGGACATCATGAGCACCTCATTCTGCCCTCTTTGATAAGCAAACTGGGGCTCTGGGAATGGAAGTCACTTGTCTGGGGTACATGGTTAGGAAGTGATACAGTCAGATTCAAATTCAAGTCTCATTTGACACCAGGGCCTGGGTCCAGCCACTTCCAGTTTTTTTTTTTTTTTTTCTTTCAATCTCTGATGCACCTTTCCACACCCAGCCCCTTTCATTCACCCCCAAAGACATTCACAACTTCTAAGTCTCTTTTTCCTCTTTCTCCAACCCAAGCCAGAGAGAATTAGGCCACCGTGCATAGATTGATAGGCAGAGTTAACCCATCTCTTCCCCAAGCGGGGCCAGGAGGATTCCAGATATTAGAATCTGGGGCAAGGAGTTGGAATGAGAATCCAAGGGTTAATATTGCTATAGTGGGAAAGTTATCTGCTTTGTTGTAAAACACAGCTTCCCAGCACTCTAGAAGGGGCTATTAACATGCAAATGTACTTTGCCTCCTGCTTTTTAATGTTTTACTTCTCTTAATTGCTGAAACCGGTTGTAATTTCTGAGCATTGCTGGCTTCAGGGAAGCAGTTTCTCCTAAAAAGGATCTATCCTTGCACCTGGAAAGATTTTGAATTCTAATTACATTAACCATTTGGTTAAGACATTTTCTCTTCTTTCAAAGGGGAAAAAACAAAGTCCAAATTGAAGTTTGCTGCCTTCTCAATTTGCCTGAGAGTATGCTCAGTTTTGTCTGAATTCCATGGTTTGGGAGCCTGGCATTC
Organism: Solenodon paradoxus; assembly: GCA_004363575.1. Taxonomy (NCBI): domain Eukaryota; kingdom Metazoa; phylum Chordata; class Mammalia; order Eulipotyphla; family Solenodontidae; genus Solenodon; species Solenodon paradoxus. Next base: position 1,744 of record RJWH01004434.1, on the reverse strand, counting down.
TTAAGAAGAGATCAGCACTCACACATGATATTTGATGAAGATAAGAGGGAGTTTATTAAAGATTTTAGATATGAGACCCTGGTTATGAATTTGCAGTGAAGAATTCTGAATGCTACCTGGGTTGGCGTCTAATCCAACCATTCATCTGAGATATCCTAGACAGGTCCATTATTTCCAGGGCTTCTCCAATTCTCAAACTACTTTCTATGAAGTAGAAAGGACTAGAGAAGTTCTCTTATGGTAAGACAAATATTAGCCTCAAGACATCCCTCGCCAGTTGAAGGAATAATTGCCTCTCTCTCCCCATCCACACATTCTTTTTTTTCATGAATCAGTAGTGAATGGAGAGACTTTGAAACTAGGTGTGGGCTCCAGAAAACAGGTCATCCTTCTAGACTTTCCACAGACATGACCATGGGTCCTGTCATGTCACTTTCTAGAAGTATTTTGGTACAAAACTCTTGGAGATAATTGGCTTGACCTGGCACTTCTTTCTGGTAAAAAACTAGTCTTGTGGCATCTGAAACGTCATCAGAGGTCATTGCACTCCCTGTGGATTCAGGACCCTGGATGAAGAGTTCTGAACTGGAAAGAGAGTGTGGGAGCAGCCGGAAGTGATATAATGCCCCTGACCATGCTGACTTCCTCTGACCCCACTCGGTGCCAGAAAGCACTGTACATACAGACATGGCTTTTGCTGAATGCGTAACTCACTGTTTGGTCATTTACGAAGTAGAAGGGATCATGGGTGTATTTTAGCTGACAGTTCATTGCTCACCAAGGTTTACTCTTGAAATTTCCCTTGACTTTGGAGCTCCTGGGAATCTCAAAGGTAGTGAAAAATTGTGGACAATCTCTAGGTCTTGACGGGCTGAATGGAAGAGCGTCAAACCCACAGCCAGCAAGGCTAAGACAAGCCCATCTGGGTCCATTTTCTGGTCTGCCTGTAGCTTCTCCGCATCCCTGGAAGTCCCTCCTGCTCAGCATCGACCCACGGCACGTCCTCCCAACTGTGTACTGATGCCACACAGATGGCAAGGTTGCCTGTTGGTTGCTTAGTGTTGGAAACTGTCATGTCTGAAGGGACTCAAGTCAGGCAAGAAGACTCGGTGGCAGAGCTGAGTCCCAGAAGGAGGTGTGAAGGAAAAGAGAGAGAGCAGAGGAGTAGGCTCCCAGGTTCAGGAGGTTGGGACAGTGGTCGAGAGTGAGGGGACATTAGTCCACCATATTCTTCCCTGCTGCCCTTAAGCCTGCTCCTCAGCTGGGAGTGGGGCTGGGGGAAAGGGCCAGAGGCTTTCCTCTCTTTGAGCCCCAGCTTTACACCAGGTACCTTGTACTTTCTGGCAACCCTTAAGAAGCCTGGGAGGAAGAGTCTGGCTGCCTGGATTTTGCTTTATAAAGACAGACTCTGCCATGCTGACCTCCAGGACCAGGGACAGAAAAGCAGAGTCGGCGCTCACCTGCAGCCTCCCTGATTTCCAAACATGGCCTCTTGGCCACACCGGAATCTCCCCTTCACCCTGTCAAGTAGAACTGGAGGTGGAGACGGCCCCTAGGAGGCGGCCTCAGTCACAGGTGACCTAGCTCTGTCCTGAGCCACACGCCAGCCCTTCCTCTTGGTGACAATTGCAACCTGTTTCCTTCAGAGAAAACATGACTCTTCCCATGGATGGAACTCCAGGGCTAACTGCTGGCCCGCTGCATGCATCCCCACCCTTGCCCCTGGTCTAGGTTGGAAGGCTGG